>JAJIBD010011223.1:0-45305 GCA_021461705.1 Cryptotis parvus
AAAATAAAATCACACACACAGTAATTTTAGGAAAACTTGCTTGCCGGTTTGCTCTGGATTATTGAGTTCATCAGAATTTCAGATGATCATCAATAGTTTTATTTCTTTAGCTCTGCATACCTCAACATTAGTTTTGAATTTTTTCTTCCATCTAAAAAGGATGCATGAGGTTAGATATGAGGACCAGGCCCATTCACCTAGAGCTGCAGCTGTTCAATCTTCCTGCCAGAATGTATGCTTTATCCTTGTTCTCCGTCTCATTCCCTCCACTATCAGCTCCCCTGCTGGGTACCTTGTTCACTCTGACTGTCAGTCTGCAGAGACGGGCCTCTCAACCAATCACAGACTCTGAGACGGGCAGGTCTTGTGAAGCCAAGTCAGCCCCAAATAACTAGAACTACTAGTAGGTGGCTGTCTCCACTGAACTTCCAGCAAAAACATGGCCACAATGTCCACCAGCCTCCTTAACATTGTGCCTGGAACCGGCTCCCAATTCACCTTATCATCTAGATCTTATCCCTCAAAGTGCATCCGAATACACAAAGGCTTCCATTTGCTAAGAAAATTCGGAAGACCAGATTGGGCAGTCTGAGGAAACACCCCTGTGCAACATTGGGATTGATTTATCTTCCGGTCAACAACAGAACGGAAGCATGGAATTCACTGTGTGCTATTTTTGTACTCCGAGACTACAAATATGTGAACAATACTGTGTTCATGTATTTTAGATACTTTTAAGCTTTTCAGGTAGCATTCATTTACAAAAGTGAAAATGTTTGTTTCAGGAGTACAGTGTGACCATACCATACTCACCAACAAAATGTCAGTATAGAGACAGTGGCGTAATTAACTATAATCTACACAGTCCAGGTGCTCGTCAAGTTACAGGAGGAAGTAGAAACCTATGGCACATTCACCCTCCTTGAAACAATGGAAATTCAAATTTATTCCAGAAACCTTGGTACTGCATCAGATAGAAGGTATTCAAAATATGTTTGTGGTGATATCTTTCAGCAAAGACATTTTTTCAAATATAATAGCTGACCCTTTCAACTTCTCTTAGCACTTCAGTTTGCTAACAGCTGCAAGTGTATTCACTCTCTGACACAAACTGCAGCATCAGGAAACGGTGTCACCCCCAAATCACTCTTCCTTGTCCTTGAAGGACAGTGGCATTTTCTAAGTATTGTTCTGACAGAAACGTTTTGACTATGTCATCAGGCATTTGCTACAGAAATGTTTCTTGCAAAAACCAAATGCAAACCTCAAAAACATACCTGGGTTGCTTATCTGCTCAGTTCTCTTTAGGTTTTAATATTTCCATACTATCTTCTAAACAGTAAACCAGATATTGTAAACAGACAATACCAAAGTTCTTTTCCTACATATGTGCTGTACTTAAAATACAAAAACAGGAGCTGGAGCGATAACACAGTGGGGAGGGCATTTGCCTGGCACACGGCTGTCCCGAGTTCAATCCCTGGCATCCCATACAGTCCCCAGAGGCACCAACAGGAGTAATTCCTGAGTGCAGAGGAGGAGTAGTTCCTCCAGAGCATTTCCTGGTGTGCTCCAAAAGATAAAAAATAAAAAAAAGAAAATGCAAAAGAGAGACAGAATGCCAATTACTGCAAGTATCACTTTCTTCCTTTACTCCCCCGTTTGACGGTTATGCAAAGCAGTGCTCAAAGCTTACTCCTGGCACTCCTACTCAAGGATCACCCCTCCGAGGACTTGGGGGGTGCGGCACATGGAGTGCTGGGGACTGAACCCAGGTTGGCTGTGTGCAAACAAGCACCCTACCTGCAGCACAAGCAAGCAGCCTACCAAGCACCCGACCGAAGGTGCTAGCTCTTGAGGCCCTGCATCGTACTCTCAATTGGTCCTTTTCCAGGCACTCCTGGCATTGTGATGTTTTGAAAATAATTACAAAGATGCTGGTGAATTATAACTTTTATCCTTGCTTCTTCACAACCATTCATAATTTTTAACTTCTACTTTCAAACATATTAACAGTTTTAATTTTTACTACTAAATCTTTTTCCAGTTTTACCCATTCTCTCTATTTACTGTGCATAATCTATTACAGAACTCAGCCAGTGACCTTAACTCCTTTGAGCATGAGAAAATTTTGGAATGTTAATATAATTGATTTTTTCTTCCTACAAAAGAAAAAATACTTCAGTGTTTGATTACTATCATGATGAAACAACATTAATATATTTAAGTTATGTCTTGCTTGTTATAACAATATGTAAATATATTTCTCTAACACTGTATGTGTACTGTGATATTTGTTTTGCTAACAACTGTTCTTTATTGGAAAAATAGGCTTACGCGGGCCCCTCTAAGTTGTGGGGGGAACAACTCAGAGGGAGGGAAAGAGGAGACACTGGTGATGGGAAATGTGCACTATTGGAGGGATGGGTGCTGGAGCACTGTATGACTAAAACCTAATCCTGAACAGTTTTGGAACTGTGTATCTCACAGTGGTATAATAAAATAAAAGATAAAAAAGAATCTTTTTAGAATACAAAAAATAGGCTCCACAAATTTATTCCACTTGCATTCCTTTACCGTACTACCAAAAAATATCAAAAGTCAATTAAAAACTTAGACTATTAAGGAGAAAGGCATGCACCAGACAGAAGCACCTCCATCAAGTTAGCATCTCAACAGAACTATAGTGTGAGAAGTGGAGCGGCATATTGAAATACTAAAATATCAAAAACTACATAAAAATAAAAAAGATAAGGTAAAAAATAGTACACTCTGCAAAACTGTAATTCAAATATAACAGAGAAACAAAAGATTTTCTGAGAGTAAAAAAAAAACTCTTGAAACTCATCATTAGCTTCCTTGAAATAGTTGTTGAATGGGATTTTTCCACATTGAATAAAATAACATAAAATGTATCAAGGAAAGTTTTTTCAGCAAATGATCTTGGGCTACCATATGTAGAATAATGAAATTGGACCCCTGCATTACAGCATATTAAGAAGGATGCAGAAGATATTGTATTCTTACATCATGTTAGTGAAAAATATAAATTGGTACAGCAATTATGGAAAATATCTCAATAGTAGGTATTCACATAATTTCATTTATTATTTTCACATATGCTAACTTTCCATAATATAATTCTATAGCACAGCAGGCACAGAAACTACATTTAATCAAATAAGGATTTAAGAGGCAATGAGATAAATTGATTGGCAAAAAAAAGTAGATAAACCTTGGCTGACACTATCAGTCATTAAAAATGTTTACAAGTAACAAATTATGAACTCTTAAATATAGTAGTAGTCATTCCCTGAAGAAGGATAAGAAACAGAGGAAACAAAATGTTCAACTTGGGTGCCAGAGCAATAGAACAGAGGGTAAGAAGTCTGCCTTGCATCTGGCTGACCCAAGTTTGATTCCCAGCATCCCATATGGTACTTGAGCTGCACCAAGAGTAATTCCCTGTGCACAGAGCCAAGAGTAAGCCCTGAGCACGACAGGTATAACCCCCAAACAGACAAAAACAAGATGGTCAACTCTTTCCATTACAGTATTTCACATGTACTTTAAACCATCTTAAAAAGCCCCTGGAGACTTTATGAATGATCATTTTCTTAGTATATGAAATGTCAGTCCAGAGGTCAGAGTCATAGTACAGCGGGTAGGGCATTTTCCTTACATGACCAACCCTAGTTCGATCCTCAGCATTCTACAGAGTCCCCCAGCGGTACCAGGAGTAATTCCTGGGTACTGCAACTTCAAAGTACAGACATCACAGCTAAGGCGGCGAGTAACACTTGGGTACTGCAACTTCAATGTACACAGCCAAGGTGGCAAGGATCACAATGAAACATCTGTGCATGACAGCTAAGCATGGGCAATGTCTGACCATTACAGCCAAAATAAAAAAGGGGGATGGAGGGAGAGAAGGGAAGAAGAGGGTAGGGTTAGAGGGACTCAAAACTCAGCTTGATGGGGTTTTTATAGTCCAATTTAAATACTTCAGATCATTGCACAATATTCTGTTATTGGTCTATCATAATAACTGCACATTTAGGAATATTAACAAATAACAGTTCTGGGGAAATGCCAGTTTGCAAAATCTACTGCCAAATGAAATACAAAACGACAAGCTTTGACATTCCCTCTAGTATCAGAAACAGAAACCTTAGCAATTTCTCTTTTTTAAACATTTAACCAACAAGATTCTTGTTTTTATTTTATATCCTATTTCAGTTGCATTATATAAGATTACTTTGCCTTAATTTCTACATGAACAATGTGATTTTTTAAAAATCATTTTTAATTAAAAGCAACAAAGTACTTTGCTATAATAAAGAACTGATCTGTCAAATGCCATGTGCTAATCCCCATACTTCAGAAGATAAGCGATCTTCCAAACTTGTAATGCAACCTACACTGCCATCATATTGGATTATTAGGGATCTTAATATATTCATAAAAGATCCTATTCTCAGAAGAGCTGTTACTTTTAAAAACTTAAACAATATCCTTGAAGCTTTTACATAGATGCAAAGAGACAAAGTTTTCAGCGCTAGTCTTTGCTCTGATGTTAATTTTTAAGGGCAAATATCCAGTTGCCAGTTGACTTAAAAATATTCCCATTTTTCTTTATCTCTTTCTTCACTATGTCCTTTAAAATTAGTTCACCTGATGTTAACTGATACAAGATTCATTTGCTCTGTCTTTATTGATAAAAAGTAACTCAAGCTTTAAAATGAAATTGAAGAATAGTAAGAAGTTAAGGAAATTCCCATGCATGCTATTAGACCCCCTCACCTCCCATTCAGTCCCTAGCTCCATACAGAGTGCCCTGAGAATGATTAGAAGTAATATCTGAGCACAGAGCTGGGAATAAGCTCTCACCACCACCAAATGTACATCAACGAAATAAAAAATAAAGAAAAATGAATAAATGAGATAAAATCTAAGGGAATAGAAAGATAGTATAGGTGGTAATATTTGGGGCCAGAGAAGACGCTATATTAGATAAGGCTCCTGCCCTGCCAAGTTTGATTGCTTTGCCCAGAGTGAGCCTCCAAGCCCCACCAAGAGTAATTCCTGATTTCAGAGGCATGTGTAAGGCACTAGAATCACTGGGTATGGACCCAAAACACACAAACAAAAATCCATGGAAAAATGACTTAACTAAAGAGTATAGTAGCTATGTTTTTTTAAAATGATTTTTTAAAAAAATCAATTGGGCTTAATGGCATATATGATACAAGTAAAAAATGGAATCAGGAGTCTCAAACGCGGCTGGGAAAACTGGAACTCGGCTCTCCCCAGGCTCAGCTGACCATGGGGATCCCAGGAGGACAGATGGGTTTTGGGGAGTAGGCCCATGACCTCTCGGGGGTCCTGGAAGCAGCTGGATGAGACTTGCCCACCACACTAGCCACCACCTTCGCTGTCCAGACGCTTGGATGCTACCTCAAGATCAGATTAACAGAGCAAAACCAGTTCAAGCCCAGGTAGGCAGCTCCCAGAAGCGGGAATCACTGGGAATTCGTCAGATGGAGCTAGGGATCAGCCCTTCCCCCTCCATTTTGTGGAGCCTGGTGGCCCGCCCAGGAGCTGCCCTGGGGCGACCAGCCATAGCATGCAGTCTCAAACGCGGCTGGGGAAGCTGGAACTCAGCTCTCCCCAGGCTCAGGTGACCATGGGGCTCCCAGGAGGACAAATGGGTTTTGGGAGTGGGTCCATCACCTCTGGGGGACCCAGAAGCAGCCGATGAGACTCGCCCCACCGCACTAGCCACCACCTTCGCTGTCCAGATGCTGACCATGAGGCCTCTAAGTCGCACGGAAACAGTTATGTCCTTCAATGTACTGCATTCTAGAATGTGTAGGAAAGGTAGGGGGAGGGAGAGATAGAGAGGAGAAAAAGACATGCGGAACCCGCCAAGTAGTTGAGGTGTGGGAGGGGGAGGGAGGTGGGGACATTGGTGATGGGAGATGGGTTCGGGTGGAGGGATGGGTGTTGGAACACTGTAGAACCAAAACTCTACATGAGCATCTTGCAATTGTATGTCTAAAAAGGTGTAAGAAAATTTGGGGGAAATGGAATCAGTGAACCAAAGGATAGGTAGAGGTAAGAATCAGAAATAAAGGCCAGACCCCACTGTTCCATGACTGTGCTTCACAGAGCTTATTTAAATAAAGTGAGAAAAAAAGCCATACAAATCAAATAGAAGAACAAAATAAGAATTGCTTATTAAAAATCTCAAGATATTGATGCAACAATATCAGCTGGACAAACTTGACAAAAAAGGGGAGAGTTGTTTAAGAAGGAGAGGAAAATAAGAGAAAGGACAGAATTGTTATTTTAAGAACTAGTAGCCAAGAACTACTTCCTAAACTGAGGATGAACACAGTTTAGGAACTGTGTTCCTAAACACAGTTACTCAGATCCAGGAAGCTTAAAGATTTCTGAATAAAACCAACTCAAATAGACATACAATAAAATAGCACTGTAACTAAAATGGCACAAGTCAAAGAAGAGAGAGATTCTTAAAAGCAAGCAAGAAAATCAGAGTTGCATATAAAGTTCAGTAAAAGCATCAACATATTTAACAACATAGATTCCACAGAGCCTCGCCAGAAGCTGGAGGAACCCTAACACCATGAGGGCAGTGATTTTCAACACCCAGACTCCACAACTCATCAGAGCTCCACCCAGAGAAAAGCCGGTATCTCCCCTTTGTGGTTCATCAGTAAATGCACGAACTGAGAGCCTACTATTGAGAGTATATCACCTGCACAGCAGAGCCTGTCAAGCTACCTATGTCATATTTGATATGCCAAAAAAATCATAACAATTATAGACCTCATTCCCATGACCTGAAGGAATGATTTGAGGCTCTTTGGGTTCCTGGAGTGAGCAGATGCCCTTGACTACACTAGCACGCAACAGGATGTATGGAGATATTACTGGTGACTGCTCGAGCAAATCAATGAACAACGAGAAGACAAATGATACAAGTGAAGACTCCACAGGTCTGAAGGTAATTATGGGATATATACTCAGGGTATTTAAAGGGGAAGACTGCCAAGGAAGAGAGATCTTTAGCGATAAGAATAGGAGCTACTCAAAATGAACTGGTGAAGGAAGAGAAGCTTGAACCAGTTTGGATCCAAGGGGTAGAACAGTAGAAGAATTTGTCAAGTCCCAGACAGATAACATGAGTGCAAAGTTTATTAAAAGAGTGAAAAGATGTCTGAAGGACATGGTGAAGGCTTCCAGAAAGAGACAGCTCCTTAGCACAGTCTTGATGAATCTTTTATTGTATATCTCTAGGTAGTTTAGGTGAGAAGTTTCTGCTTCCTATCACTTGTATAACTTGTCTTCCTGTTGATCATCGTGATTCTGAGACACAGTCATAGTATGAGAAATAGTCAACTCTTCGAAGGGAATGAGTTGTATATAAAATGTTCTAAGTCAATTGTGAGAGGGGAGTGAGAGTATTAGGCATTTTGCCTTTCACGTGGCTGACCCAGTTTTGATCCTTGGCATCCCATACGGTCCCCGAGCAGTGCCAGGAGTAATTCCTGAGTGCAGAGTCAGGAGTAACCGCACGTGACAAATCAAGGAGGCAGAGGAGGAAGAGGAAAAGGAAAAAGAGGAAGAAGAGGAAGAAGAGGAAGAAGAGGAAGAGGAAGAAGGAAGAAGAAGAAGAAGAAGAAGAACAACAACAACAACAATAATAATAATAATAATTTCAACTTATCCCGGAACAGTGTCTGGGTCATTTCTAGGAATTGAGCAAGACTGAACAGAACTAAATAACTGAGACTCTAGAATCTCATGGACAGAGCCAGTTATCTAAGCAGGGACGGCATAGTTAATTGTGTTAGTATGCTGGACATTTTTGATAAGAAAATGAAAGTAAGCATCTTTTTAGAACACTTATGCCTAGACCACTATATTAAGTGCTAAAAATAATTAAAAACATATACATTAATATGACACAAACCCAAAAGTACATCCAGCAGCAGGACCTAGAGGTAAGTCAGTGACCTGGAGCTTTGCATACACAGTCCCCAGTTTGATCCCAATCCCTGTCACTGCAGTGTCCTCGAGTATCACCAGGAGTGACCCCTGTGCGCCAAACTAAGGCCATTCTCTGAGCACTTCCAGGTGTAAATCCAAAACAAGCAGCAGTAACAACTACAAAACAAAAAAAGAAAGTGGTCAAAACCATCCATGTTATTGGATTTTGTTATGTCTTTTATGACTTGGTTCCATTTGCAAATGAAATAAAAGGAACAAAATGGAATGATGTTAAAAGAGAAGGCTCCTATAAATAAAAAAATAACTTATTAACATGAAAAGATAGCTGACTGAAAGCAAAAAAATTTACACACTGTAACTTTGAAAAAGTGCCTTTATCCAGGATATATAAAGAACTCACAAAATTTATGGCCAGAGTAATAGCACGCGCCACCCTCGAGAACATCATGAGACAATTAGAATGGGAAGGAATGGGAGTGAAGATAGATGGTCGGAAACTACACCACCTCCGCTTCGGTGACGACATCGTTCTACTAACACCAAACATTACCCAAGCGGCACAAATGCTGGCTGACTTTGACCGAGAATGTGGAAAGATAGGTCTACAGCTAAATCTGAAGAAAACTATGTTCATGAGAAATGAACTAGTTCCCGAGGCCCCATTCACTCTCAATGGAACAAACATCTCTGAATGCAGCAGTTATGTGTACCTAGGTCGAGAAGTCAACATGATGAATGACCTAAAACCTGAGCTGCGCAGAGGGAAGAGAGCGGCATGGAATGCCTTCAAAGGCATCAAAGAAATAGCTAAAATAACGAAGAACCTCCAGCTCCGGGCACATCTCTTCGACTCCACCGTTCTCCCTGCATTAACATATGCCTCAGAGACCTGGGCCCTACGAAAGCAGGATGAGAATGCTATTCAGGTCTCCCAGAGAGGAATCGAAAGAACTATGCTTGGAATATCACGCCTCACTCAAGTGAGTGAAGGAATCCGGAGTTCTGACCTCCGTCGCTATTCCAGAATCAGGGGACGCTGTCTCGTTTGCCAAGGCTTCAAAATCAGATGGGCTGGACATGTAATGCGATTTGGAGACAACCACTGGACTAGAGTAGTTACGGACTGGATCCCACGGGATGTCAAAAGATCACGTGGCCGCCCACCTACAAGATGGTCAGACTTCCTTGTCAAGACCCTGAACGAACGGTTTGAGGCTCTTCATATTCCTAAATCAACCAGAAGCCATTGGGCTACATTGGCACGTGATAGGGTCCAATGGAAATGTTACTGGAGCCCGCTCGAATAAATTGATGAATAACAGGATTCAAGTGATCAAGTGATCAAGTAATAGCACAGGGGTTAGGGTGCTTGCTTGCATGTGGCTGACCTGGGTTGGATCCACAGCCCCCATATAGTACCCAGAGCCCCACCAGGAGTCATCCCTGAGCTCAAAATCAAGAGTAAGCCCTGAGCTCTGCCAAGTATGTCCAAAACAACAAGACCCCACCCAATACAACAATAAAAAGAACTTCATCAAAAGTAGGAAGTACTAAACAAACCCTTCATTAAAGAAGACACACAGATGACCAATAGGTTGATGATAAAAACACTCATTGTCACTGAGTGTCAAAGAAATGCAAATAAAATGAGATCATGTCTTTTCATGCCAACTATAATGATTTATATAAAAACAAAACCAAAAAGTCAAAAAGCACAATAGTGAAAACAAGTCTGGTGTGGTATAAAAAGTAACCCTAATACACTGTTGATAAGAATATAATTTTGTCCACATTCATTTAAAAAAAACTATACAAAAATTGCTGTAAAAAGTCCAAGTAAATCTATAACATGAGGCAGGAATGGCAGTAATATACACCTATCCAAAGAACATAAAAACACTAATTTGAAAAGATGCCTTTCTATGCTTAATACAGTATTTTTTTACAGGAGTCAAAATCTGGAAACAATCACGCAACAGATGGGAGAAAAATGTTGTGGTAAACAAATACTATGTAATACTATTCAGCTATTAAAAACTGAACTCTTGGGGCCAGAGCAACAGCATGGGAGTAGGGTGTTTGCCTTGCATGTAGCTGACCCGAGTTCGATCCCTGTCATCCTCTATGGTCCCCATGCACTGCCAGGAAAATTCCTGTGTGCAGAGTCAGGAGTAACCTCTGAGCATCTCTGGGTGTGACTCAAAAAAAAAAAATTGAACTCTTACCTTTTGCTAAAACATGCATGAAACTTGAGGTGGAAGATGTCATACTCTGCAACACAGAAAGAGAACAAAGAAACAACAATCTCATGTATGGGTGCCACTCAAGGAAGTAACGTAAGAGAATGTTCAAATTCCAATAAAAAAACCATTTGATTCTGACCTCAATATTTAGGCTACTAAGAGGTTGTCATTTTCTGACAGGACCTAAAAGACTAGTATGGACTGTTTCCAATCTTCAGTGAGCATGTCACAATAACACTGTACCCCTAAATACATAAACTTACACAGTCTTGAAAGCCATGTTACCTCAGTACAATATAAACTTTTAATATACCATTTCATCATACCATCATACCATCTTTCATCATACCACTGAAAGCAAAATGGATGAAATTTGAGGTGATTGTCTTAAGTTAAAGAAGTGGAAGACATTTCATATGTGGAACACATTCACCTTATAGGTGGAAGGCAATTAACAAAAGAACTGAAAGAAACACCAAAACTAACTCTAGCCTCCATGAAACTAATGGGTTTATTTTTACTGGAGAAAAGCGCTGTGTATACAAAGAATAGAAATGATGTGTGTGTTTGTGTATGTGTTGAACAGTTTTGCTGACATGTTGTTGGCATGTGCAATGAATCCTTTCATATAAGGAATGTTAATCTATAAACCTGAAATTCTTAAGTATTTGAATCTGAAGACAAATCAATTTTGAAAATACTGCATTACAAACCTGAAAGGTGTCATAATTACATTCAAATTTTCTTATAACAAAAAGGAGAGAGAGAAAGAAGTGCTAATGTGTAACTCAATGGAGTTATTAACTCTGGTAGAAATATTTTCTACAACATATAACAAAAGTTAACACATCTTAAACAATAATACACAGTATTATATGTCAATTATATCTCAATAATTCTGTAACATTTAAAAAAAACTCTTATTTAGTATGGCTACTCCTAACTATGCTTTGCCTGATAAGGGTTTGAACCTTTGATGCTCAGACCTTGGGGCCATTACTCCGTGGTGCTGGGGGTCAACAGGGCCAAATCCGAGACACTGAGCAGTGTTTGCTGCACCAAGGATTAAAATCAGGGCCTCATACATACAGGGTGTATGCTCACTACAAGATGTCTTGTAGTGCTCAATAGATATCTTCTGCACTCTCCATCCATTTAATTTACTTCCATTAGTTTATAATATCATAGAAATTCAGGGGCACATCTTAGCATCTCCATATGAGGATAGTGTTCACCATAGCTACCACGGAAGAGGCGACTCTACCTTGCTCCCACCTACCCTCTTCATCATCCAGAAACCACCAAAAGTTTAAACCAGTCCAAGGTTTAGATTTATAGGAGTTTTCTGTCAGTTTATTTACATCAGTCATTTAAATTCTAAATTAGTGAAAGTGTCTGGCAATTGTCTTTCACTTTATTATTTATTTCACTTAATATGATTTCAATTTTCATCCATTTTATCCATAATGGCATATTTCATCTCTTTAAAGTATAGAGTAGTACTCCACTGAATATACATGAATATATTACATATATATGTATATATATATACATATATACACGTACATACACACACATATATTCATTTATGTCTTTCTTTAGTTTTGTGCTTATGGTAACTTGGTTCCATGTTTTGGCTATTTTGAATAATGTTTCTCTAAACTTAGGGGTGCAAGTATCTTTACAAGATACTGTTCTCCTATCCTTCGGATAAATGCCTGGGAAAGGTGTCACTAGATTTTCAAAATTTACATTGCTAAATCATCTGCACATCATTTTCCACAGAGGCAGTACCAAATTTTGCTTTCCCAGTGTTGCAGTGACTAATGTTAAATGAGGAGAAGGAAGGAAATAACCTCAAGAAGGGAAACTACCACTTTCCTCCCAGCACCTTGGTTACTAGGAGAAGTGACTGGGAGGGGGAGGACTGAAAACGTCTGCCACTAGATCCTTCAAGGAATGGAAATTACATCTTACCAACTCCACAACTCAGGTCGGCAAACTGCACCTGAGGACTCAGGTCGTCAAACTGTAACTGAGTCCCTCTTAACCTACATGGTGTAAGAATTGATACCTGTGAGACAGTAGTATCCAGCAGAAGCATTTTCTCACAAAAATAAGGCCGGACCCTGTAACAGGACATTCTCACAAGAATAAGATCTGACCCTGAAACAGGACATTGTTGGCTCAGGGCCAGGACCAAAATAGTCTAATTGGGCCTACCCTAAACAAAATGGGGAGAAGATCTGGTCAAGCTGGTCACCCCAGATGGTGGACGTCTGACGTGATGTATGTTTTAACCTGTCACAATGATTTAGGGAATCCTAACCACTCCGCCTGATTCTGTACATCTGCTTGCTTAAGATAAGATGAAGAATGCGGACATGCATCCTAAAGGTTGTGTGGAACAAGGTATAAAAAGGAAGGTGTGAAGACAAAAATGGGGCCTTTTGAGTCTCTCTCTGGCTTGGGGAGTCCTCAGTGCTCCATAAGCACTGAACGAATAAACTTCCCTTTATCTACGTTTCTTTTTCTGGGGAGTCTGGCCAGCACCGGCCTAACAATCCTCGACAATCAAGTTCTTAGAGAGCTGTAGAACTCAAGCAATTGCTTTTTGCAGAAAAAAGGAAAACAGTCCTAACTTCCTTACAGGTTCATACAATTGTGTCGCTTTCCTTTACAGAGAAGAATTTCATAAAATGAATACTAAAACTATTTGAAGATTAAGAGAAAGGAGAGAGTGAGAGGGAACTCAGGAGCCCCCCAGATGGGGGAGAGTTGAATAGACAGAATAAAATGTGCTCCACTTACCTTTGCAAATGTTTCTTACAGGTTTTCTTTCAAATAGCCCCTGTGTTATTTGAAACCTCTTCAGTCATTTATATTCTATGTAAGTGAAAATTTATAAAATTCTATGTAAGTTTATATTTTATTTTATATTCATGCACTGTCTATGTAGATAAGAATCTATTGCTAATGTGTAGTCAAGGGGAAGAACTTTGCACTTTTGGTGATGTTAATACATGATTTGTTATTGTTTTCATTGTTAAATATTTGGGCGCGGGGAGTTGAGGACCCGAAAAGCAGTGCTCAGAGGTTACTCCGGCTCTACAATCAGAGATACTTCAAGGACCATACGTATTGCTGAGGATTAAACCAGATGCACCTCATACAATGCTAACCGTGAATCCCTGCATTCCCTATCTGACTCACTTTGATGCCTCGAGTCAGTTTTATGTTCTTCTGGATCTTCTCTTCCTGGAAGGTCTCAGCTGATGCTGCTATATTTCTAACTCTACCTCCATCTCTATCTTCTATGACCAATTGGACATAGGGTGTTTGGAAGACTTCAATATATATAAATATATATCATATATATCATATATCACTGTATCACTGTCTTCCCATTGTTCATCGATTTGCTCGAGCAGGCACCAGCAACATTTCCATACATCCTGTCGAAAGCAAATGTAGCCAAAGGGCATCTGCTTGCTCCAGGGACAGGAATAGCCTTAAACCACTCTTCAGGTCATGGAATTGAGGTCGATAATTATTACAAGTTTTTGGTATATCAAATAAAACATGGGTAGCTTGCCAGGCTCTGCCGTGTAGGTGGTATACTCTCAGTAGAATATCAAATATATGTATATATATAATATATATATTCAAATATATATATAAAACATATATATTCAAATATATATATATATATATATATATATATATATATATATATATGTATGTCTGGTCTGACTTTGTCTGGGCCTGGTGCTGTTCCCTTCTTTACCGACGAGATGGCATGTCGGATTTCAGAAGGGAGAACGTTGGGAATGACATATCCATCCTGTGGAATTTGGTATGTGGGCAGGTGGATGTGGCTATCAAAGAGATTTGAGTAGAAGTCCTGGATAATCTTCTCCATTGCCTTTCTGGAAGATGTGATAGATCCATCAGGCGCGCGGAGGGCAGTCATCTTGGTCTTATAATTGGCGAAGGACAGGCGGGCAGTGCAAATACTTTTCCCGGCTTCTGCTGCATCTTCCAGTATTTCTGCTCTTCTGTCTTTGAGGTCTGCTTTTATCGCTTCTCTGCACTGTTTAGCAAGCTTGAACGTGAGCATTTGGTCTCCTGAGGCTCGCGCCTTGCCACGTTGGCGAATGAGCTCAAGAGTTTCTGAAGACAGGCGCCCTTTTGTGTCTTTCTCTCTCTCGGCATTCTTCGCACAATCATGGAGGTGCTGAACCAGTCGGTTGTATTCTTCATCGATGTCATCAATGATTGAATCTTCCCATGTTGCCGCAATGGTGCTGCCGTCGGTACTCATCAATACACTAGCTTGGCTCTTCACACGCTACCTGTCCGAATGCAAGGTGCCCTCCCAATGGAAAACCAGCAGGACAGTTCTACTGTTCAAGAAGGGAGATATTCACGACATCGGCAACTATCGCCCCATCTGCCTGTTGTCTGTCATCTACAAGCTGTTTACACGAGTCATCCTGAACAGGATTAGCAGAACACTAGATGAAGGACAACCATGCGAGCAAGCAAGCTTCCGGAAAGGATTCAGAACAATCGACCATATCCACACAGTAACCAAGCTCATTGAGGTTTGTAGGGAGTACAAGATGCCTCTCTGTCTCACGTTCATTGATTTACAGAAAGCCTTTGATTCTGTGGAGACTGAAGCAGTCATCGAAGCCCTAGTCAAACAGGGTGTTCAAACCCAATACATCAAGATCCTTCATGAGCTGTATTATGGATTCACCACCAGGATCTCACCATTCTACAAAGAAGTGATCATTGATGTCAAAAGAGGGGTTCGACAGGGTGATACCATCTCACCAAAACTCTTCAGTGCCACCCTCGAGAACATCATGAGACAATTAGAATGGGAAGGAATGGGAGTGAAGATAGATGGTCGGCAACTACACCACCTCCGCTTCGCTGATGACATCGTTCTAATAACACCAAACATTAGCCAAGCGGCACAAATGCTGGCTGACTTTGACCGAGAATGTGGAAAGGTAGGTCTACAGCTGAATCTGAAGAAAACTATGTTCATGAGAAATGAACTAGTTCCCGAGGCCCCATTCACTCTCAATGGAACAAACATCTCTGAATGCAGCAGTTATGTGTACCTAGGTCGAGAAGTCAACATGATGAACAACCTAAAACCTGAGCTGCGCAGGAGGAAGAGAGCGGCATGGAATGCCTTCAAAGGCATCGAAGAAATAGCTAAAAGGACAAAGAACCTCCAGCTCCGGGCACATCTCTTCGACTCCACCATTCTCCCTGCATTAACGTACGCCTCAGAGACCTGGGCACTATGAAAGCAGGGATGAGAATGCTATCCAGGTCTCCCAGAGAGGCATCGAAAGAGCTATGCTTGGAATATCACGTCTCACTCAAGTGAGAGAAGGAATCCGGAGTTCTGACCTCCATTGCTATTCCAGAATCAGGGATGCTGTCTCGTTTGCCAAGGCATCGAAAATCAGATGGGCTGGACATGTAATGCGATTTGGAGACAACCGCTGGACTAGAGCCGTTACCGACTGGATCCCACGGTATGTCAAAAGATCACGTGGCCGCCCACCTACAAGATGGTCAGACTTCCTTGTCAAGACCCTGAAGGAACGGCTTGAGGCTCTTCATATTCCTGAATCAACCAGATGCCATTGGGCTACATTGGCACGTGATAGGGTCCAATGGAAATGTTACTGGCGCCCCGCTCGAGCAAATCTATGAATAACGGGATTCAAGTGATCAAGTGATATATATATATATGGTGTTTCATCCCCAAAAAAGCCGAATACACATTTTTCTCCAGTGTACATAGAACATTCTCCAAGATATATCACAGGCTGAGCCACAAAACGTACCTCCATAAAATCAAGAAGATAGAAGTTGTGTCAACTATTTTTTCAGACCACGATGCACTGAAAATAGAAGCTAATCACACACAGAAACAGAGAGTCGTACCAAACACCTGGGAGCTAAACAGCTCACTGCTGAACAAAGAGTGCATCATAAAACAAATCAAAGAGGAGATCCAAAAATTCCTGGAAATGAATGAGACTGAAAATATAAACTATCAGAACATGTGAGACACAAAGAAAGCGGTATTAAGAGGAAAGTTCATAGCTCTGCAAGCATGCATCAGGAAAGAAGAAAAGTCCATCATAAATAGTCTGACCTCACAGCTTAAGATCTTAGAAAGCGACCAAAAAATGAGCCCAACCCAGGCAGGAAGAAAGAGATAATACAACTTAGAGCAGAAGCCAATGGGATGGAATCCCCAAAAAAAAACAGTACGAAAGATCAATGAAACCAAGAGCTGGTTCTTTGAAAAAATAAACAAGTGCCTTTCTGACACCGAGTCAGAATTGAAGAATGTGTTCTCCCATATCCTTGGGTAATGAAGTTTATCAATATTTTGATTAGACTACTCTTTGAATTTCATATCAAACTGATAGAATTTTAACGAGACTGTTATCTAATAAAGTTTCCATAACACTATAGAAGTCTAGAAGTCTATGTGGCTGACTTCTAAAAATAAGAGGTGCAGTAGTTTCTGAAACTGACCCAAAGAACAACACTAGACCAGGACAATGCTTTTCCCCCCAAAGCCTAACAATGAGATCAGTTTATCCTTAACCCTTAAGTTGGGTTAGCTTTGCAAAACAGTGTGCCTCAAAGGACTTCATCGTTCAATCTTATGCTCACTGGTCTGCAATTCATCCTTTCTGCCTTGTTCTTCCCCCTCCAGAAGCCCTTTCTTGTGAGCATGAAGACAATATGGGGTTTGTGACACATTGCCAGTCATGCTTTCTTTTTTTGATTTTTTTATTATAATACAGTAAAATATACAAATAGAAAGATGTTCGTGATTGGGTTTCAGTCATACAGTCATACATTTTTCCAGCACCCGCCTCTCCACCAGTGAGAGTCTGAGCCTCTTTATTATTCAATATTTTTTAATTCATGAACATATTGAAGAACTTGGGAACTGTGGCTAAGCAGAGAGACCCACCATCACTGTTCCTACATCACTGTCTTGTGACCAAGAGGTTAGAATAAATAGCAGAAATAAAAGGAAATGCAGCAGCTCTGCCTGAAAGGAAGAAGCTGTTAACCAGAAAAGGAAGGACACAAGAGTTGCTGCCAATTATTAGAAATACCAGAAAATCTATTGCTTCCAGCTTTGTATTTCATTAAGTTACAGCTGGGAGTCAATGACTAAAGATACTCCTTATCACAAGTATTTTATGGGGCCACTAGGAAGTATTCTTTTCATTCTTGATCAGGCTGGTTTTTATGTTCTCAATCTTGAGCCCTTAGTAGATTCTTATCTCATACAAAGCCAGACCAATGACCTAAGTGACTTCCAGAATCTGAATAAGTGAAGACAATGAAGCTCTCATCTCAATATTTAACATAAATCTTAAGACTAGGAGACATAATTTCCTTCACTTATTATTGATGTTGAAACAATATTAAGAAATACAATATTATTTTGTAACAGCTTGATGATTTCTTCATGCTGAGAGTATAATCAAACCTATGCCTAGAATATAGTCTTGATTTTGTTTCACTCTAAAATGCGTTTCTGAGATTTAAGAATATGTTACTACAGGGTACAAAGAAGACTGCAAGGGGGTGAGGTTTTATTTATTTTAAAACACAATAACTGGGTATATGCAGTGTGTATTAGAAAACAGGGAGAAAGGCACAAGACTGAGATGAATTTGAATCCTTTCCATGTAAAAACTATTGATTCACTAACATTATTCCATAAAGGCAGCTAAAAGTTTAGAAAAACTTAGAAAAAATAATGATCTCAGCTGAGCAACAGAGATACCATTCATTGGTCTAATCCTGCTAACTATTCATCATAAAATCTTCCTAGGTTAATAATCAGGCTAGAAATAAAAGAAGACATTTCAAGGTTCTAGCACATCTGGATTCTAAAATATTTAAAATCCTATTAAAATGATAAATCACAATGTTGCTAAAGAAGTTACTCATTTGCTCTCCGGCAGGTGAATAGCTACTGAATTAGGCGTTCCCAACAGTTTTATGCATGTAATAATTTATTTTAGTTCTTTTTTAGCAAAAGGTCAAAAAATTCTCAACCTTGACTTCTAATCCATATTTCCTTAAAAGACTATTATAATTGAAGTATGTGAAAATTAAATTGACTTTTCTACAAGATTGATAAGGGGAATTTATTACTGAACTGAATACCAGATATACGGCCATCAGCATAACTCAAAACAAACACACAAAACATATTAGCACCAAAACCACCAAAAACAAATTTAAATCATAATATCCTTAAACCAAAGGTCCTCATCAATTTAAATTGCTTTTTTAATAGCCTGGAAAACCAGTTACAAGTGTCTGATATATGAGAAGCCAGTCATTTTCAAGATCAGATTTAAGTCTACATTATTTAACTCTGGTGCCACAAAGCAAATAGAGCAAATTTTATAATACAAATAAATAATAATAATAATATTTTTCTAAATTTAAATTCGGGACAATTTGATGGAGTGAAATTCAAATTTCAAAGCATAATGGTTCTATAAAATGGTTGGGTATTTTAAATCAATCTTGAATTGGTAGACTTAGTTTTGGGTTTTTTAATTTAATGGCCATAATCCCAATGAACCTTGAACCACTAATCTATCTAGGGCCTGCTTATCAGTGCCTCTCTATTTTATTGGATTATATTTTTTTCATCAGCAAATGAATTTACCTACAGAAATGAAGTCAATAGGTATACCAGTCCACTCCATTTCCTTTTAAATAGCTTAGGATTTTTTATAGCACACGAAGTAGTAGCTGCCATGAAATTAAATCAAGCTGAGGTTCAAGGCTCATGTTGAAGAGAAATTGAAATTTCAGTACTTATAGGGGAGAGCCGATGAAGGTAGGAGATTTTTTCCCATCTCAAGAGGACAACTGAGATTGTTTTACTGCATGTGATACGGTGGCATGTTACTTACTCATCATGCCTGCCAACCTTGAGAAGATCTCTTTGTCATTACTTATAACTGCCAATTTACAAGATGGCCCAGTAGGGAATGTAAGAACCAACTGGAACAAATCGAGGTTTTACCACAGCTGCAGTCTGTCCACTCTAGTCAGCACAGACAGTGAATCTAAAATAAGAAGCAACCCAAAGCCTTCTTCCAGGTCACGAGACAGCACAGCCTGCAATATGGGCAAGGCTGTGTAGTGCTGTGGGCCAGATGTCCAGAATAGTAGCTAACAGCTGATTTGCTCACAGAAAACGTTCTTTCCACACAGCTTGGTTCGAAACATGCAAGGTTTTCCCCAGGAACTTTACCTAGATTTCAGCTTCCAAGAAAGACACAAGTAATTAAGTAACTTTCCATTAAGCTGAAAAGACTCAGTCAGCTTAACAAAATGGGAAATACTTCAGACCACCCTGACAATCCTGCTCATCTCAATGGAGTCAAACCGAGTGGAAAAAATGGACAAATGTGCATGGAATATTTCTGTTGTGCCATGGATCTCCCTCCGGTCATGTTTCCTGTTTAGGCATATAAGCTAGAGATTATTCCTGGCTTAGAATAAAGCTAATCTGTTCACCATGCTTTGACCTGTCAGTGAATCTGGCATTTTGTACTTGTTTGGGAACAATTCACTGGGAAGGGAGTTTGTGGTTGGGAGCAGGGAAAGTAACAAATGAAAGGACACAATTTAGAACCATTTTGGTTAGCTGGTGGACAGTGAAAGTTGTGTCACAATGTTGCTCTTCGGACCATGTCTGTCTCCTAAGGTAACTGCAAGTTAAAACTTAGTTCAGTACGATTCTACACCATGAAAGATTGATTTAGGATTTTGTGTGTCTTTTCAATTCCATGTTTGTGTCTAATTCCTGTGTGTTCTCACTGAACTGGACTAAATTGAGTCACAATCATAAGAGGTTTTCCTCTTCTCTCCCTTTAGTTGCTACTGTTGCAATGATCAAGAGGTTGTGCTTGGTTGTGTTTCTTGCATATTTGCTTCTGGTATGCACTGAAGTTATACATGCAGTTCAGGGGCTTGTTTTTCTGCCGCAATTCTTTCTGAAGGCACATACTCTTCTAATTATGGAGTTTGAAGACACACTCACCAAGACACACACTCTTTAAGTTGTAGGATTTAGGCATAGTCTAGTTTTAATGAGCATGGAGGTTGTACTTTTTAGTCCTGGTGTTCACATATATGATTTTCTGGTGTAATCACCTTGCTGGCGCTGGTGCTCATGCATCAATTTTGTTGTGGCACAGTCTGGGGTACATCCTTCAGTGGAAATTCACAAACTGAAATGTGGAAAAGAAGAGAGAGATTAACTAGAGGAGAAAAGGACAGATATAGAATGGCTGCATTTATTTGTGGGATATAAAAAATAACATGATATCAACATCCTAGGCCAGACAAAACATGGATCATAATGTCTTGTCAGTTGGTAGAACCTACTGCAAATGTGTGGGAGTCAGAGGTTAGGCATTACAGAGAAAGGAATAGTATACTAATAATGTAAATTATAATACCAGCGTAGAACTGAGCACTGAAAGTAGGCAAAAGGATATACATTATAACCTCTAACTGTATGTATTGCAAGTCACAGTGTGCAAAAGGAATAGAGAGAGAGGAGAGAGAGAGAAAGAAGAGAGAGAGAGAGAGAAGTGAAAATTGCCTGCAGTAGAAGCAGGCTGGGGGGGGGAGAAATGATGGGACATTGGTGGAGGGAATGGGCATTGGTGGAGGGATGGGTGCTGGAACACTGCATGACTGAAACCCAAATATGAACACTTTTGCAACTGTATATCTCATGGTGATATAATAAAAAAATTATAAAAAGGAGAGAGAGAGAGAGAGAGAGAGAGAGAGAGAGAGAGAGAAGAAAATTGCCTGCCATAGAAGCAGGCGGGTAGGGTAGGGAAGGGAAACAGGGACATTGGTTATGGGAAATGTGCACTGGTAGAGGGATGGGTGCTGCAACTTTGTATGACTGAAATGCTATCATGAAGGTTTTGTAAGTGCCCACAGTGATATAATTAAAATTAAATAAAAACAAACAAAAACCAAAATGCATGTGCACACTAGTTATAATTTAGCAGGAAGTCAATTCTGGTGTCAGGGATCAGATAGCAGAGATGCCAGAATGACATAAGCAACACGTGAGCAGCGCTGGAGAACCAAATGGATGACCCATTGCTAGCAAAGTTGATACTCTGCCACTGAGCTGCCCCCCAAGTGAGACATGTTTAAAAGCTCTCTTGTGTATATTTTTACTGTGCACATACTTCTGATGTGCAGACAAATTGTAAAAATCCTTGTTTTATGTCAGAAAAAGCAGGACAAGTCAAGAAAAGCTAAGGCTGGTCTGTGCCCATATGCCTGCTGTTTGGAAAAGACCCAGTCTAACTTTGCAGCACCGGCTTTGTCATCTAATGAGATCCATCAGCTTCAGAAATGTTTCCCTTTCTCTTTCTTTACCAACTACGGCATCTGTCAGAAATTCCTGTATAAACTTATGCAAATTCCTAAGTGCCATCCCCACCAGGTGTAGTTCCTGACATGAATGTGGCACTGATTAATAACTTAAACAACAGTGGTGCCTGGTGAAAATGGAAAATTAAGGGGAAAACTACTGAAGGAATGCCACCTGATTTGATTTGATAATGATTTGATCATTATTTCACTAACGGTCTCTCAAATGTATAAATCTTCTTTCATTTGGTTTTAAATGCTCTTTCAAATTCAGCACTAAAGAGTTCTACATAGAGAATTTGATATTCTACCACAGTAAGAAAGGCTACGATTTTTACAGTAGACACAATAACTTCGATAAAGTCAAGACTGTCTCAATTGTATGTAGAAGCCCTCAGGCATGAGAAGAGAGACTTTCCTTCTCTGTGGTAAATACCGTTTTTGTCAGAGTTTGAGTGAAGGTAGAGAACGGTCCAGCTGGCAATTTCCTGATCATCACTCCTTGGCATGATGGAAGAAGGCCCGTGGATGGGGAACATAATTAGCTTTCATCATAGTGGCAGGACAGAATTCTCCCTCTGTGGAGCTAAGCCTTATGGAATAGATTATTATACCCACTGCCATTCCATAAATGGGCTGCATTATGCAAACTATGATTAAAAATTTTTGACATTCCCTAAAGTCTAAATTGAGAAAGCACAGCACATGAATTATGATTTAAATGGAGAAATAACCTCACGGGGAGAGAGCAGTTAAGCTTATGACAAGCAGCTGGGGCTTTGCATTCCTCTGTGTTCCAAGTTTAGTTTCAGTGGGCTGATAAATAGGAAGTGGTAAATGATTAACTTTGTTGAGGAGTATGTAACTCCATGTGAAAATTACAATTGATGGGGCCGGAGCGATAGCCCAGCGGGTAGGGCGTTTGCCTTGCATGCGGCCGGCCCATGCCGGCCAGGGTTCGATCCCCGGCATCCCATATGGTCCCCCGAGCACCGCCAGGAGTAATTCCTGAGTGCAGGGCCAGGAGAAACCCCTGAGTATTGCCGGGTGTGACCCAAAAAGGAAAAAAAAAAAAAAAGAAAATTACAATTGATCTGGATATTGCCCCAATGTCTCCCTGGTAACATTTACACTCCCACATAGGAGAACACACAACATTTTTAGTACCAGAAATTCTACTCCAAATAAGTAACTTCAAGCAATTCAACATTTCTATATTTTTATTGTATACCCTCTATGAATAATAGAATGCTATTTAGTCATTTGTTCAGGAAATATTTACTGTTATCTTATATGTGGCAGAGCTCTGAGAATTTAGACATGAATAGTACACAGAGCTTCTGCTTAATCACTATAAAATACACAACTAAATACTTTCTAATCAGTGTTAAAAGTACAATAGTCAGGGAATATACATAGCAGAAAGTGGAAAGCAGGAATCTCATATAGATTTCAGAAAAAAGAACGTCTTGAACTAGGTCATGAACATGGCAGACCCAAATTAGTTTTACATTATGTGATCTTAACATTTTAAATAAAGGTAGATCAATGATAAATGGCTTTATAAGGGCCAATTACTATCTCTTCCCTGTAGAAATCACAGTATTTTTCCGTGAACCTTGTAATTTCTTAGGAGTCCTGTAGAGAGAATTGCAATAATATCTATTAAGTACTTTTTTAGTGTTTCATAGTACAGTGCCGTGGACCCATCCTGTATCCTTGAACCCACAGTCCCTAAATCAATTGCTACCAACTGCCTACCATATGCTTGGCTTTGTACTACACACTGAGCAGATGAAAAGGAATAAAACATGTATCCGAGTTGAATGAATTTACTAGGCTGCTGCAGAAATGGGTTTATTAAAAAAAAAATATATAATGAGCACCATATTAAGAGGCCAGTAAAAGGTGCAATGAGAATATAAAAGAAAATAACATTTAATTTTGACTGGGGATAGAAAATTTAGAAGAATAATACCACAGTTCCTATTTATTTAGCTTTTTTATTATGTGTGCATTTTCAATGATCATCTCCTTTAATTTTACCATATAGTTCTAATAGTAAATAGTTTTACTAATTTCATAGATTAGAAAGAAGGTTCAAAAAGAAGCTAGTATGTTTTTGTTATACCTGGAAGTTCATCATAACTCAATAGAACAGCTGAAACACTGAACGGGAGTAGGACAGAAACTTATTTTATCTTGATGGGCCCAGAGATACAGATGGGTTGTGGGACTCCTAACCCATTTGACAAATGATTCAAAGATTTAGTTTGCATTTATGCTCTAAAACCACATTCCAAAGGGCCATTTAAGATCATTTGAGATTATATTTTTACTTATGTTTAAAACAAGACCTGGTTTACAGTCATACATCAATAAGGCTTAACTTCAGTTCCAGCTAAACCTTTAACAGGAGCAAATTATTCCTGACATAGCTCATGTTAGGGCCTGTTTTCCGATCCCTTATGAGGACAGGTGGTTGTAAATTTCAGGGTCTGTTAAGAATTTACACAACCAGCAAAGATGACTGCCCTTACATTTTTAGGGTCTGACTCTTACCAGCTTCTAACCCTTTGTTCAAAATTATGTGGATGATGTTTCCTTAAACTATATAATATAGCGGATTATAATTATTTAAACAACCACATGACCATTTCATAGCTATTTTTTATACAGGACACATTTCAGAAGCAAGTCTAAGACCAAAGTCAACAGGTGTGGTCATAATTCAATACTACTTCTCAATAGAGAAGTTTCCTAGGAAACCAGTTGCATTATTTTCTCAGGTTTTTAGAAGAAATTATGAACTAGTTTTAAACAACAGCAATTTTAATTATCTCATAAGTGTGAAGAATCCCAACCAAAGTTACTGTGTTAGTAGGAAAAAGCTTCTTCTGAAAGCTTCCTCAGGCAAAATCTTTGCTACCAACACTGCTTTGGCAGCTCTACTTGTTCTTTGGCTAATAACAAAGCTATACCAATCTCTTCCCTCTCTCCACATAACCTTCTCTTTTTGTGCCCATGTCTTCTATAACCATCATTAAATTTAGAATGCATCAACTTGGAATGATCTCATCTCATGTCCTTAATAGTACTTAGATCAACAAAGGCTATTTTCTAAGTAAGATCACACTTATAGGTACTGGGAGTTAAAGTTTGGATCTAACTCACCATTTAGCCCACTAAAATGAAGCTCTAATATTTTTAAGACAAGTTGGAATCTGTCAGAATGGAAGAGATCATGGCATGCAGAATTAGCACTAGACTCGATGTGAGACAGGAATAGTCATGCTCAGAAACTAGGACAAAAGAAAAGTAAAATAAATGTATGAAGTTCAAAAGCTGGAGAAATGTTACAAGTTTGAACCCCAGCAATCCCCATACCCACCTCACTTCCTGACAACCATTGTATCATTCTCTGCTTTATGAATACAACTTTTTTTCTATTGCACTTAAAAGTGATGTTATAGTGTTTATGTTTCTCTGTTTCTCAACTTGCTGTGTTGTTCTCTAGATTTATCCATGTTATTGAGAACTACAAGAGCTCTTTCTCTCTTGTGACTAAGTAATGTTTCATTGTGTGAATGTACACATAGATTTTTTTTCATATCTTGAAGAGCACTTGAGTTCTTTCTATATCCTGGTGGTTGTGAATTTTGAAGTATAATTATTCTGCATATATTAGATATATTTGCCCATTAAAAACCAATAACAATTGGGGCCAGAGCAATAGTCTAGTGGGTAAGGCGTTTGTCTTGCACACGGCCAGCCTGTGCTGGCCTGGGTTCGATCTCCGGCATCCCATATGGTCCCTGAGCACTGCCAGGACTAATTCCTGAGTGCAGAGTCAGGAGAAACCCCTGAGCAATGCCGGGTGTGACCCAAAAAAAAAAAAAACAATAACAATAAAAGGTCCATCTAGGAATACTCCAGCTGATCAGATTCAAAAGTATAGAAAAGATTTTCAATAAACAACAGCTAAGGAAATTCATAACACTAAAATTCATAACCACAAACCATCTTTGTTACAAACACTAATTAGTCATAAATAAAAGGCAAAAAATAATCTAGAAATCACGAATAAAAATAGATAAATATTAAAGAAGACTAATAATGGGATTACCTAGAATGACTAGACAGAGATCAATTTACTTTAATTTTACAATGGAAAAGTAGGTTAGAAGTTTAAATGCAAATATCATAATGCCCTCAGTACAAATACTGAAGAGAAACCAAACAAAATGCAGGCTAATTTCTACACAATAGGCTGATGTCAAAGAATACAGAGGAATAATAAGAAAGGTCAAAGAAACAGAGACAAACTACAAAAAATAAAAATAAAAAACAGAAAAGGGAAAAACACACCAAAACCCACATAGAGAACAAAGATAAATTTAAGCAAATATTGTTTATTAATCCAAACTTAATTAAGCTAAAATTGTTAATTAAAGCTGAACTTCGACAGTTTAGATTAATTAGTAATAGTAGTAATAGTAGATACAAGAGTATCCCACCCACACGGCAGAGCCTGGCAAAGCTACCTGTGTCGTATTTGATATGCTAAATACCAGTAACAATTATAGACCTTATTCCCTTGATCTGATGGAATGGTTTGAGGCTTTTTATGTTCCTGGAGCAAGTAGATGCCCATGGGTTATACTAGTGTGTGACAGGATATATGGAGATATTACTGGTGCCCACTCAAGCAAATCAATGATCAACGGGAAGACAAGTGAAGAATCTAAACTACAAATGTCTGAAATAATTTATCAAAAGATAAAGAATGTACAGTTGAAACAAGGAACAAAAACCAGCCTTTTGTTGATTACAGAAAACTTGCTTGAATTTTAATGATAAATACAGACACAAATTAAAGGTTAGAAAAGAATCATCTGGCAAATGGTAATCTAAAGTAGGAAGGGACAGAAACTCTAATATAAAATCAAAACTAGATTCAAATTAAATAGGTAGTAAGAGATAGGTTCAGACATGTATTTATTAATGTAGATATATCAAAAAAAGGGAGCGGCATAAAAGTACAGAAGTCAGGTATTAGCAGGCCTAAAAAGAAACATTAGTGGCAACAAAATAAGATGAGACTTCAACACCCCATTCTCAACACTGGACACACAAACCAGACAGAAAATCAGTAAGATAACAGTCTTAAATGAGATGTCAGATAGATGGACTTAATAGACATTTAAAACTTTCTCTATATCCAAAATGACAATCACATATTTTTCTCCAGTGCACATGGAGCATTCTCCAGGATAGACAATGTGTTGGAAGACCATTTAATTTAAGGTAGCTCATGATATAGAAGTCATGAAGATAATAGAAATCATATCAAGTATCTCTCTAGATCCTCAGATTAACACTAAAATCAAATATAAGAAAATTGCTGTGGAAAACACAAATATTTAGAGACTGAACAACTTGCTATTAAATATCCATTGGGCCAATTAATACATCAATGAATTAAAATAATTTCTGAAGATAAATAAGAATGAAGACTTGAATGAATACATGGGAGGCCATAAAAGCAATAATATGAGGGAACTTTTATAGCAATCCAGACATTGTATCTAATAATATCTAATATAATATCTAATATAATACCTAATAATGTCTAATATTATTAGATATAATAAAAAGAGACATCATCAAACCACTGAGAAAGTTCTATATTTTTTCAAAAGAATAGAAAATTTTTTCTTCTTTCTCTGTTTTTTAGCTGGAATATAGAGCAAAAGGAAACCCCATTCTCTGTATGGTAATTTCATTCTTTAATATTATAAAATGACCAAATGACCCAGAAATTCCAATTCTTGGGATCTTTCCAAAGAACACTAAACACAGATTCAAAAAGACATGTGAATTCCTATATACTCAGTAATGCCATTTATAATCACTAAGCTATGGAATCAATCCAAGTGCCCAACATAAGTGCACAAAAACTGCTGTATACACAATAAAAAATTGTATTTTGGTACAACATGAATGGCAATAGAGGCTATTGTGTTAAGCAAAATAAACTGTAAATAAAGAGGAAAATGCTGATAATCTCACTCATATGTGGTATATAACAGAATTTATTAAACTTTTTCCACTCTCATCCATTTCACTGAGATATGCACTGTCAGACAAAACCTGCATTCATTATGCACTTTATTTTGAATTTTTTTTTTTTTTTTACATTTAGAAACCTTTTTCCTTTGAGGAATTTTTTTCAATCCCCACATTCAATTATGTGACTCCATCTAATCATTTAAGAAAGTTGGGTATATAAAAAACATAGACCAAGAGAACAGACCATGTCCAGTAGAAACAAACCCTTCATTCTCGGGTCAGGACTGAGTTCACTAAGGTGGCAGAGGAGGTCCTGGGAAGGGCCCCACAGGAGGGGAATTAGCACTCTGATGGTGTGGTATGATGCGTGATACTGTAATCTTAAGCGTATCAACAGTTATTACCATAAACCTTTGCTGTCTCAAAAATAATAAAAAATAATAAAGTAATCAAAAAATAATAAAAAAAGAAATTTAAAACTCTAGTTTATAAGCAACCATGTTTTTGTTTTATTTATATGAATGGTGTGTTATACAGGCTTCTTCCCCTATAGATCATTACTATTTTTATTGTGTGAAAAGAAGGGGTTTTTCTGATTGCTGAGTTTAGACAAAAGAAGTGGGCATGCACAGCTCAACAACTTTTTCTTTCTATAATTAAGCTCCCTGCAGGGAGCAAACATCTGCTCTGCTTCTCCACACCACAGAGGGACATAGACGAGGTTGGTTCCGCCTACAATAGAGAAAGCTTTCAGAAGCTGAGGACTTTGGGGAAACTTTTTGCTTCTGGACAGCAAAGTCCTGGTCTGATGGTTCCATCGACAATAGCACATTTAATTTATCTGACTCCTGTACCAATTTCTGCCTGCTAAAATTCCAACACCCATTAACAGGGGCCTTAGTTCCTCTAACAAAAGCAAAACACAAGTCCTTAAAGTGTCCCACTTTACTTACAATGGCTTTTGTTTTACAAATTGAAAGCATTACTTGATCACTAGTTTGGTTATTCAAGACATGTTTCCAATGTTTAGCATTTGGAGATGTCTGTCGATAGATATATTCACCATAAAACAGTGAGGGAGTGGAGGGGTGGAGAGCTCGAGTTAAGGCAATAGATTGTATGTAGCTGACCCCAGTTTGAGCCCAGCACCACATGGTTCCTCTGAGCACTACTGGGTGCATCCCTGAAGGCCCACAAGTACTACTGGATGTGACCCAGTACCACTGCCATGGTCTCCCAGGAAGTCCCTTGCACCACAGGGTCTAAGTAAGCAGCCTCACCTTCATACCCTCGCCCTGAACTGCCGGCCAGGATGGCTGAGAATCAGAGAGGACCCTGGATCCCTGAACTGTTTTGGAAGACCCCTTTCACCTTCAATAAGTTAAAGCAGTTAAATTGTTGATAAAGCAGTATTTATTTTTAAACCATCCATCGTCTAACAAAGTGACCACTTTTGAGACTATCCATTTAGAGGCTGGAGCAATAGTGCAGAAGGCAGGCATTAGCCTTGCATGCAGCTGACCCAGGTTCAATCCCTGGCATCCCATATCGTCCTCCAAGCACTTCCAGGAGTAATTGCTGAGTGCAAAGCCAGGAGTAACCCCTGAGCATCACCAAGTGTGACCCAAAGAGCACCCCCAAAGGAATATCCATTTACTCCATTTGCTTTATATCTCTATGACATTGCTTATTTATCTGTAGAAAGTAAAGTTAATCCTATGAAAAGTTGTGATGAGTAAAATTATATAAAATTTCATATTCTTTACCGTATTTCATTAGAATTTATCTTATTTCATTAGCATAATATACTCTAAGTTCATCTTGCTGTTGAAAATGGCATGATTTCAGATCCTTCTATTGAACTCAACAATATTCAATTTTGTATATTTTCATTCACTTATACTAAAGACACAAATGAGATAATAGTCCAGATGCAAGGAGCCTGTTTGCATCCTCCTTCAATGACTGCAAAATACACACCAAAACTTTGGATAGTCACAAAAATGTAACTGAAAACCCAACAAACAAGGAAGAGAAGGAAACTCCTAGACATCTTGCAGACAGAATTCCTCCACCAAGAAAAGACCCCCTAACACAGAGCTTCAAGTTGTAATCAAAAAGTGATATATAAGGTTTTTTTTTTTTTTTTTTAGTTTTTTTTTTTTTTGGCCAGGGCTGCATGAGGGTTATGCCACCAAACACTAGGCATACCAGTCCAATATTATTGAAAACAATAGAATGGAAAGCAAGAAATTAGAATACAATTAGTGATCTAAGTCACTGGCAAAGGTCATCTTGCTAACCTTTAGCACCCTTGCTGGTGTGCACCAGTTTCTATCCTACAACATCATCAGAATGCAGCCTCTGAATGACCTTACCAGGACATCTCATTGAATGCCTCCTTCGTACAACAAATCTCAAGGGCAGTTCCCTAAGGTAACCTCTGCCCACTCCAAGCTAGTAGCCCTGAGAAGTTGGGGCCCAGAGAAACTTGCTTAAGCCCAGTACACACCAGATTTGTTCTCTCCCAGGCCACATCTCACCGCTAGAGCAAGCAAGAGCCAATGCTATAAAGAGAAAACATACAGCAAGACAGCTGTGTCCTTACAAAATGAAACCACTTAGCAAAACTCCCAAAGCATACTTAATTAACAAAGACACCTCCCAATTCCAACTGGACTCCTACTTAGTCCCAGGCTATACATTCCCACAGTGCTCCCTCTCCTCTCCCTAGCTTCTGTGACCACAGCAAGATAGTTTTGCGATTGAGAAGCACAAAAAACTTTGAAGCTTTGTCTGTGGCTCAGGATGGTACACAGATAATGCCACATACAGGGACATGAAATCCCAGTCATCTTCCAAATCTTTTTGATGTCTGTATACAGATTCCTACAAGCACAGCCTAGGACAAACTCCTGATCTCCGCCACAAAGGCGCACTAGGCAGAGGTGCACAGGTACCTGGGGGGCACTGTGCTCTAGATCATTCATTTGCCAAGCAGGCTCCGACTTGGCCTGGAGCTGCAGCTCGGCCCTAAGGTTGCACACCCACTGCTGCAACCAGACTAGCTCAAATTTGGTGAGCAAGTGCACAGGGGCTCTGGACAGCTTGATCTTGGGTATTGTATCAGCTTCATGCAGTGACCAGTCTCTAACAGAGAGCAAATAAGACTATTGCTGTGAATCCACTTATGGGCTTGAAACTTCTTTTTAAGGAAAGTCAACTAAAAGCTAAGTCACAGGTCTGTGAACTTTGGAAAATTAAAACAAGGGACTCCATGTCGCAAAGCAGTCCCAAGGTATGAGGACCGCATCCCTTTGAGACACAAATCTTGAGCATCTTTGCAGCAGGAGAAACTGAAACCCACCCACAGAATGATGGATCTGTTCAGAAAAGAAGGTACTGGACACTAAATCTCATGATAATGGAACTGACCATCAGAGGCCAAGGATTTCCCTTTGACAACTTCCAGGTGATTTTTTTTTTTTTTTGCTTTTTGGGTCACACCCGGCAATGATCAGGGGTTTCTCCTGGCTCTGCATTCAGGAATTACTCCTGCCGGTGCTCGGGGGACCATATGGGATGCCGAGGATCGAACCCAGGCTGGCACGGGTCAGCCGTGCAAGGCAAACGCCCTACCTGCTGGGCTATCGCTCCGGCCCCCAGGTGAACTTTCATGTGCAAAGAACTCCAGGCCAAGGCAATTTGGAAAAATTCTATATAACCTTCCTCCATAGGACTTTCGCCCATGGATTCTTAAAACTTTCAGTAAAGCTCTTTTGATCACTTAAAACAAAAAATGAAAAAGTGTTGAATGCATGGTTCTGAATAGAAACTAGACATATAATAATGTATTAACCACTGTGCATACGTATCTTGTTCCTGGGCCTCTCTCAGACTGTACATTTCGTCCCGGTTTTATTTAGTCTCCGGCCCATGCCCCTGGCCGAGATTCCCGTTCTCTGTACCTGTTGCTGCGCCAAGCCCAGCCTGAATCTGATGCCAGTTCTGGCCTAAGAACCCTGCCTAACTGGTAGCACTCCACAAGAAGAAAACTGCCAACCCCATCAAAAAATGGGGAGAAGAAATGAACAGAAGCTTCCAAAAAAGAAGAAATTCGAATGGCCAAAAGGCATATGAAAAAGTGCTCTTCATCTTTAATCATCAGGGAGATGCAAATCAAAACAACAATGAGATACCATCTCACCCCACAGAGACTGGCACACATCCAAAACAGCAAGAACAACCAGTGCTGGCGTGGATGTGGGGAAAAAGGGACTCTCATCCACTGCTGGTGGGAGTGCCGACTGGTCCAGCCCTTTTTGGAAAACAATATGGGCATTCCTCCGAAAAGCTAGATATTGAGCTCCCATTTGATCCAGCAATAGCACTCCTGGGAATATACCCTAGAGACCGAAAAACACATAGCAGAAACACTATCTGTACTTCTTTATTCATCTCTGCGCTATTCACTATAGCTAGAATCTGGAAACAACCTAAATGCCCGAGAACAGAGGACTGGCTAAAGAAACTGTGGTTCATCTACACTATGGAATACTATGCGGCTGTCAGAAAGGATGAAATTATGAAATTTACCTGCAAATGGATGGACATGGAGTCTCTCATGCTGAGTGAAATTAGTCAGAAGGAAAAGGACAGATATAGAATGACTGCATTCATTAATAGGATATAAATAGATGCCAGTGTTTTAATAAATATGGGAAATGGTAATGGCAGATTAAAACTCACCACTGAATATACACAAAGAGACTTAAGTGATAAACTCTAAATATCTGCAGGGCTAGCCACAATGTGTAAAATAAGAGGGAGAGAGATGCAGAGACAGAGAGAGAGATAGAGAGAGAAAGAGAGGAAACTGGGGTACCTGCTATTAAGGCGGCCTGGGGGGCGGGAGGGGGGGGGTACATTGGTGGTGGAAATGGGGCACTGGTGGAGGGATGGGTGCTGGAATACTGTATTACTACCAAGAACCAATTATGAACACCTTTGTAATTATATGTTTCACGGTGGTATAATAAAAAAAATTGAAAAAAAAAGAACCCTGCCTATACTTGGCCATAGGTCCCTGTGCGCTAGCACTGCCTACCTGATCCTGCAGTTCACCTGGGCCCAGGGAGCAGGGCTCGGGAGCCAGAGCTGAGCGGGAGCGGATGCGGAAGCTGGAGCCTGGAGGCGTCCTTTTTTATCTGCTCTCATGGCCCGCCCTCCGCCATCCCATCAACTCTTCTGATTGGATAAATTTTTTTGATGGGCAGATTTAAATTCTGAATTCAGCTGAATCTGCACAGCTCTTCTCACTCTCAATCAGTTCGCTTATGTTTCACTCTGGATAAACACGTTTTTCATCGATCTTTAGTTTAAGACATTTCTGTCTACTAAATGTTCTACATTTATGCCTGAAACATGTTTTAAGAACATTTTTATAATAAGAATTGTGCATATTTGAAACTTTCAGGTGGTAGATTAATAGGTCACATTTTAAAAGTTTTGAGATATATTACCAGATTGTCTACCGATTCAGGTGAATGAACAAATTCATTTATACCATTTAGAAGAGGTGGCAACAAATTAAGTAGGCTGTCATTTCTTTGTACTCTTTCAGATCTAAGATTTACTATTGTCGCTTTATTCTATGCACCAGAAAGCTGACCCCTATCAACAAATAGGGGGTATTGTTCGTAGACCATATCAACGAATTTTCTTAAATCTGGCTTATATTTGGACTTGGCCATAGGGGGTGGGGGAGAACACATCAAGTTACTGGAATACTATTGGAAAGAGTGTGTGTATCCCTTGGTTGCCTTTGTGCCTGCTTGACAGTAACAAGTATCTCCTCCATCTAGGCACATGCTTCAGGTTGGGTTTCTGTATCTCCCCATTGCTCACTATGCCAAGGGTGGTATTCGGTGATTCCCATTAACATAATGCCTCACCAGTCCCACAAACCAAAAATCCTCTTCACTAAACTCTTTTCAGCTACCCCTTAGATGGCTCTTCCTTATGACCACCCTGAGCAGAACATAAGTTATTATTTATAGCCATAGACCTGATGCAATGTGAACCTGATGAATTGCCTGTGAATAAAATAAAGGAAAAAAAGAAACTCTTATCACCTATCCTTCATTATTGTGATATGGTTTCCTCCAAATCATTCTCTTGTTTCCATAAAAAAAAACTGACTCAGATTAGAAAAGTACATTAAATTACATTTTAAAGATGTTTAAAGAGGAGGGTGCCAGACCCTGATGGCAGAGATGACAGTCATTTAAGGTCATGGCTGCAGTTCCCAAACAAAAATGCCAGAGAACAAAACAAACCCCAGAAGCCTGCATTTGGGTCCACAAAGCATGCAGAGAAATTCCCAGTGACCAGCTCCAGAGATTCACCATGTAAAAAATAATAATAATAATAATAATAATAATAATAATAATAATAATAAATGTGTATATATATCACAAAACAAAAAATAAAAAGTACCCCACAAAAAAAAAAAAAAAAAAAAGTGCAAGGGAGGAAAAATAAGGAAAAACAGAATAGACACCAAATATTGCCCAGGAACAGGAAGTGTGGGCTGAAACATCATTGCCTAACCCTTCTCAATGCCACCTCACCAAACAAGACCCTGAGAAAAGACAAACACCAAGCAAAGTATTGGAGACAACAATTTAGCTGACAGCAAGAAATGGCATATAGTTATGATGCAAAATAGAAAAGCGACAAAGGCCTTTTCATGCTGAGGGTGGAGCATCTGGGAGTTGCCCTTCCCAGATAAAAACAAAAGCTGCCCCTTTGTAAAATGAATGTCAATGCTGGCATTTTCCCTCAGTCAGAAATATTTCCTCCAAAGACTAAAGAGAACTTACTCAATTAGTTGCTTATAGTTGCTATATTTTTCATGTTTTTAAAGTTTGAGGCCGGGAGCTGGAATAGCTGTATAAAATTGCAGAATTCATTGAATATTTGGTAAATGCTTTCAGAGACATTCCTAATAAAGTATGATAGGGTCTAAGATGACTTTTAATTTCATTTTGGTCTATAATGCTACAATTCTTGTCAAGTTTTAGAATAGCTACAAATGATTATAATTCACAGGTGCCAGTTTATAGTCCCTGGAGTAGTTAAAATGCCAAATAGAGAAGGAGAATTTAAACAACAGCAAATTAAATGTAAAAAGGCCACTGGGTACAATCTCCATTTTGTTGCTTCTGCCAGAGGAAATGCAGGAAAATCAGCTTCACTTATCATCTCTAACAAACACAATATTTAACGAGTTTTGTGGAATCCCAAATATTTTGGAGTGTTATAAGTAATTAAATGCTTCCCAGCCCTTTTTCCTCTGATAAAGAAGAGAATTTAAAGTGATGAATAAAGCAAAAATGTAACCTTTATCATTAGCTTTTAGTCAATCCTCTTCCACCTTAGAAATTAATCATAGGCTGTAGAAATCATTATTTCAATAATATTTACAGGTGCTCCAGATAGAAAAGAAGCAAAGGAAGTTTAGAATAAGTTAAATTATTTTAACTTTTGGTGGGAGACCACACCCAGCAGTGTTCAGGGGCCATTCCTGGCTCTGAGCTCAGTGATATTATTTGATGGTGATGGTGCTCATGGGACCAAATGTATTGCCAGCTTTCAAACCTGGGGTGAGGGCACATTGTAAACATTTTAAAACCTTTTTAACTGATATTTAAATATGCAAAACAGAGATTAAAATAGCCCCTGAGTGCTGAGAAAGATAGTTCAGCAGGTAGAGTGCTTGCCTTACACAAAACCAACTTGAGTTGAATCCATGACATTGGATACCATCCTCTGAGTACCTTCGGGAGTGCTCCCTGAACACAGCCAAGAATAAGCCCTGAGCACTACCGGGTGTGGCCAAAAAAAACTAAAAATAAAAACCAAGAAATCCTGTGTATATAATATGAAATCTGATTAAATGATAATATAGATTTAAGGATAATTACACAAAAAATAAAACATACTGACTATGGGTGATGCTAATTACAGAGTTTCAAAGAAAACAAACATATCTTTATACTTTTTAACATCATCAGAAACTTGTTAAAAATAACCTTGAAATGAAGAGAATACAAAGTTGACAGAAACAAAGTATGAGAAAAATCATGACCAAAATTAAGAAAGAAAAAAAAAACAGTTGCATGCATACAAATAAATAGACAAATTTCACTGCAAACTTTAAAAGTTCTATATGAGGCTGGAGCGACAATACAGTGGTTAGGGTATTTGCCTTGTACAACGGTACCAGAATTCAATCCCATGTGGTCCTCTGAGCACTGTCAGCAGTAATTCTTGAGTGCAGAGCCAGGAGTAATCCCTGAGCAACACTGGATGTGACCTAAAAAAAGTTAAAAAATATATTTAAAAAAATATGACAAAGCTGTGATACACATTTCAACAACGAGTAGCAATTGTTGGTGTAGCTTTAACAAGGTTTGGGAAAATCCTTCTCAGAAAGTAAAATACAATCTGCAGGGGTCTAGGGAAAACTGTGTCTCAAGTACCTGCCTTGTAGACAAGAAAACAAATGTGCCACACACAACCCCGGCTACACTGGTGTTTGGGATTCTTAGAACCTGGCAAGGTATATGATCTCTGACACACTGCAGCCAAGGTTATGAGCACCACCCTTGAAGAGTGACATCCTGGCTAGCAGACGTACAGGCACCTCAAGTAATGGCCGAGCACCACAGTCAAGTGTGTGAGATTCCCCAGCCACTGTAAGCAAGGAGAGAGAGAGAGAGAGAGAGAGAGAGAGAGAGAGAGAGAGAGAGAGATGGGGTGGGGTCCCTCTTGTTCTTCCAGCCCATTATCTCCCTTGAACTCGTATCTTGCTTGTCTGTTTCTTCGCTTGCCTGTTTCCACTCTGGAGGAGCCCATGTTCTCTCTTGATCATGTACTTCATTCTCTCCCCTCACATCTTTCTAAATAAATTTCAATTAAAAAATCTATCTTGCTTTACCAGAGAGAGAGAGGGGTGGGGAGAGAGAGAGAGGGAAGGGTGCTGAAACAATGTATGACAGAAACCCGGATATAAACATCTATGCAATTATATATTTCACGGTGGTATAATAAAATATTTAAAAAAAAGAAAGTATTGAAAAATAAAAAATATGGTTCCAATAGTTTTAGAGGGGGCCGGAGTGATGGCATCCCATATGTTCCCTGAGCACCGCCAGGAGTAATTCCTGAGTGCAGGGCCAGGAGAAACCCCTGACCCCTGAGCATTGCTGGATGTGACCCAAAAAAGCAAAAAAAAAAAAAAAAAAAGTTTTAGAGGTCTATGCTTACAGCCAATAATCAAACTCAATTCACCAATAAACAGTAGTGGCAATTGCTGTTGCATAAGAAATCAAGGGGTGTAATCTAACAAAATGCAACCCTTTGTTATATCAGGAGCCGGATCAGGCAACACTGTGTCATCACCATTTATTCTAATCATCTTTTTTGTTATTCTAACCATCTTTTAAATAGTGCTGTTCAAGACTCCGGGGACTGACCTTTCGGAACTGCCACCGCTCTGGATCAATGCTGGACACCGCCTCACTGGGAGCTCTAAGTAGAAACGTCTTTGAACTGAGCCACGGCATTAAGCTCTGCATGGAAAATAGACCAAAATTGCCGGGTTTAGTCCTGTTTATGCTTTCAATTATTAAGATCATTAATTTATTTTAAAATTTGACTTTAAAGACCATGCAGCCATAATTGCTATCTGTGCTAGTAGGATTCTCCTTAATTTCCAAAGTGGGTTCCTCCAGCTGATAAGAGTGTCCATTTTGAGCAAATAGGCTGAATCTAAATAAGATAAACAGGTGTTCTCTGGGCCTCAGAGCAGAGACGCCTCTGGGTATTACTGAATACACTCAATTAGGACCTATCATTTCAGGTGGCTATTGTGACAGGGAATTAAATCCTTAAAAAAAACGTGCAGTTCAGGCACCGGAATTTTGGATGAACGATTTAGTTGACACCACTTGCAAGGTGTGACCTGCTACTGCAGGTGAAAGGATTTGATTGCACATAGATCAAAATTTTCTTTGGAGCTGAATGACCTTGTTAAGCTACTTTGCTGTGTCTTTTATGCAGTGAGTTATGCTTAACAAAGCACAGATATTTTTCCATTAACCTTTGAGGCAACAAATTTATCCATTTCCTTTTCCTGCTTACCTCATTCAAATCCTTTCAGCAAAATAGGTCTCATTTCTCATTTCCCAGTTTATGCAGCAATGTTAAATAAGTCCCAGACTAAGATTAGTTTCTGTCTACCCTACAACCACAGGGTTGTTAAGGGAGATTTATTTTGTATGGGTTTCATTTGGGGGAGGTTATTTCTTGTGATACCAGGACATAATCCAAGTCTCACATACATTCATTTTTTTTCTTTTTTGGTCCACCCAGTGATGCTCAGGGGTAACTCCTGGCTTTGCACTAATGATTTACTCCTGGTGCTCGGGGACCATCTGGGATGCCGGGGATTGTACCTGGGCCAGCCACATGCAAAGCAAATGTCCTACCCACTGACCGGACTATCACTCTGGCCCTCACATACATTCTTGAGTTCTAAAATGAATTCCTGAAATTCTGACTTGTTGGAGAAAAAAATTTTTTGTACAGGGTACAAAGAGAAACAGAAAAACAACCTTCCATGGTCTTAGAAATAGACTGTTTTGTCAAGCTAAGTAACATTAGTCTAAACATATTTGCTATATGCCTAAATTGTCAGACTTATAATAAGGGTTAGATAGACAACAGCAAATCAAAGTTACTTGACAAAGAACAGTAACTCATAGAAAAGATTTTGATGATGGGGCCGGAGCGATAGCCCAGCGGGTAGGGTGTTTTCCTTGCATGAGGGGGCCTGGGTTCGATCCCCAGCATCCCATATGATCCTCCGAGCACCGCCAGGAGTAATTCCTGAGTGCAGAGCCAGGAGAAACCCCTGAGCATTGCCAGATGTGGCCCAAAAAAGCAAAAAAAAAAAAAAAAAAGAAAGAAAGAAAAAAAGAAGAAAGAAAGATTTTGAAGTCCCTAGACAGACCTCATATTTTTCTCTATGATTTTGGTAAAATAATTAACTTATCAGGCCATCAGTTTATGCAATTGCCAAATGAAAATAGTATCTAATAGAGTTCGAGTGTGTCGAAAACCAGTGAAATGCTCTATTGAACCTATGCCACCAGTTAGGGTGTCCAACTGTTAGCTGCTTGTGTGTTACAAGAGTTCTTTGGTTCTGTTTTTATTTGGGTTTGATTTGTTTTATTTCAGAAAATTTTAATTTGAAAAGGCAAGAAAATTTTATCAATTACTACAAGATAATATCTAGATGATCGTATCACAGGACATCACTCTTTTCAATGAATTATAATTTGTGGAACTAGCACTTACTGTTCATCTACATATCATTAATTAAGTTTCTGTGTGTACAAAGATAACACAAAATCTTAAATACAATTTTATTCCTTAGTCAGCAAGGGGTGAATGTTTGGAAGCAGAATTTCATAATTTAAGTGTCTCACGCTCTGTCTCACGCTCATTGATTTAAAAAAAAGCCTTCAATTCTTCGGAGACTGAAGCGGTCATGGAAGCCCCTAGCCAAACAGGGCGTTCAAACTCAATACATAAAGATTCTTGTGAACTATATTACGGTTTCACCTCTAGGATCTCACCATTCTACAGAGAAGTGATCATCAAAGTCAAAAGAGGGGTTCGGCAGGGTGATACCATTTCACCAAAACTCTTCAGCGCCATCCTCGAAAACATCATGTGACAATTAGTATGGGAAAGAATGGGAGTGAAGATAGACGACCGGCAACTACACCACCTACGCTTTGCTGATGCCATCATTCTAATAGCACCAAACATCAGCCAAGCGGCACAAATGCTGGCTGACTTTGACCGAGAATGTGAAAAGATAGATCTACAGCTGAATCTCAACAAAGCTATGTTCATGAGAAATGAACAGTTCCAGAGGTCCCATTCACTCTCAATGGAACAAACTTCTCTGAATGCACCAGCTATGTATACCTAGGTCGAGAAGTCAACATGATGAAAGACCTAAAACCTGAGTTGTGCAGGAGGAAAAGAGAGCATGGACTGCCTTAAAAATAAAACTAACTTACCAAAACCCAAACTTTTATTATTATCTTTTATTATAAAAATAAAAAAATAGTAAAAAACATCGAAACAATAGCCAAAAGAACAAAAGAACCTCCGGCAACGGGCACAACTCTTTGACTCCACCATTCTCCCTGAATCAACATACACCTCAGAGACCTGGGCCTTATGAAAGCAGGATGAGAATACCTTTGGGTCTCCCAAAGAGGAATCGAAAAGCCATGCTTGGAATACCATGCCTCACTCAAGTGAGAGAAGGAATCCAGAGTTCTGACCTCCATTGCTATTATAAAATCAAGGACGCTGTCTCATCTTCCAGAAGATCAAAAATCAGATGGGCTGGTCAGATAATGCTCTCTGGAGACAACCGTTGGACTAGAGCCATTACCGATTGGATCCCACTGGACGCCAAAAGATTGCGTGGCCGCCCGCCTGCAAGATGGTCAGACTTCCCTTATCAGGACCTTAAACAAACAGTTCAAAGCTCTTAATATCCCTGAATCAACCAGATGCCATTGGCACGTGATAGGGTCAAATGGAAAAATTACTGGCGCCCACTTGAGCAAAATGATGAATAACGCGGGTATCAAGTGACCAAGTGTTATGGGAGCCAGCCTGGCTTATTCACCACTGTTGCTTTATAGGGAAACACTAACATGCTGATTGCTAAGAAATGCTGAGGAGTAGTCAAGCCTAAAATCATCACTGTTAAAGAAAGACTGTGTGTTCATGTGACCTCCACCGTAATCTATGGAACATGCATAAAAATGTGATGGGCTTTCATCAGAACTCCCAACACCCAAAGAGAAGTCTAGAAAAACATGATTATTTTTATAACAAACACTTTAAAATATACATGCTGAACAAATAGAAAAGATTTACAAATAGCATAGAGATTGCAATAAAATTTTATTTTGGGTCACACCCCCATGATCCTCAGGAATTACTTCTGGATTTGCACTCAGGAATCACTCCCGGTGGTATTCAGAGGACCATATGGGATGCCAGGGATCGAACCCAGGTCAGCAGCATACAAGGCTGCAAGCTTTCTACCCTCTACTATTCTACTATCACTCCAGGAACATTTTTAAATGTTAAAGATCTTGTTAGGTTTGGCCTCTTGTGTAGCTCTCATTTTCCTTGGTCCAGTGTGCCATGTCACATTGCTTATGTTTCAAGTCAAGAAGACTTAGTTTTATTTTTATAATTTTAACCTACCTTTTCCTGAAGCAACCAGATGCCATTGGGCTACACTGGCACGTGATAGGGTCAAATGGAAATTTTACTGGCGCCCGCTCGAGAAAATCGATGGATAACGGGATGTAAAGTGATCAAGTGATCAAGTGAACCTACCTTTCAACAATATTATAAATGGGGGCCAGAGCGATAGCCCAGCGGGTAAGGCGTTTGCCTTGCACGCAGACGCCCCACATGCCAGCCTGGGTTCGATCCTCGGCATTCCATATGGTCCCTGAGCACCACCAGGAGTGATTCCTGAGTGCATAGCCAGGGAGAAACCCCTGAGCATTGCGGGTGTGACCCAAAAAGCAAAAATTAAATAAATAAATATATATATATATATATATATATATATATTGTATTTTGAAGCTACTGTTACATATGGGTTTTGATGGTTACAATGTTACAACACCATACCCTTTTCTTTTTTTTCTTTTGGCTTTTTGGGTCACACCCAGCAATGCTCAGGGGTTACTCCTGGCTCTGCACTCAGAAATTACTCCTGGCGGTGCTCAGGGACCATATGGGATGCCGGGATCGAACCCAGGTGGTATGCGTGCAAGGCAACGCCCTCCCGGCTGTGCTATCACTCCAGCCCCACCATACCCTTTTCTAAGGTACCCACTTTCCTCACCCCATCATGGTTCCCTCCCTTATCCTCCGCATAAACTCAGTTCTGTAGAAGACTTTTCCAGCTCTGTTGCCGCCTTTGGATATTCCCCTTACCATGTTTCTTTCTATCCCTCTTATAGGAGACTGCTCTATGTCCATTCCTCTCCTTCTTGGTCACTTCCCCAGCATGACATCCTCTAGTTTCATACTTGTAGCAGCAAACTGCACAATTCTGTCTTTTCTTATAACCATGTAGCATTCCGTTGGATATAATACTTTCTTTATGCAATCATCTGTTTGTGGGCATTTACATTTTTAACCAGAATTTGGCTGTTATGAATAGTACTGCAATGAACATAGGAAGACAATCTTTTTCTGAACAGAGGTTTTGAACCATTAGGAAGATATCAAGAAGCAGAGCTGCTGAGTTGTATGAAAACTCAATTATTATTTGTTTTTATAAGCATCTGTTTTATTTTCTAGAGATATTGAACCAGCTCCTTTTCCCCTACTTCTCCTTCCAATACTGGTTGTTTTTATTCTAATATGCTCCAGTCTGTTTCTGATGTGAGGTAATACTATTATAGTATGCAGATGCCCTTGGGCTACACTAGGGTGTGACAGGATGTATGGAGATGTTACTGGTGCTCCATGAACAACGGGAAGACAAGTGATACAAGTGATCTTTTTTTTTTTTTTTTGCTTTTTGGATCAAACCCAGAAATGCTCAGATACAAGTGATCTTATTGTAGTATTTATTTGCATTTCCCTGATAATAAGTAACACAGATACATATTTTTAATATATCTATTGCCCATTATTTCCCCATTTTTTAAAGGGGGTTGACTTTTTACTGTTCCATTTCATAATAAGAAAGGTTAATAGAGGAGACTACTTGAAACACAAAAGAAAATAATGAAAAAAAAAATCCACACTTAAGACAGACCCCACATATGCCCAGGCCTTGATGGTTCCCATGACACCATTCACACTCACATGATAAAGACACTCAGAAACCATTATATGCCACATCAGTGTTCTACAAGCAAACAAGCCTCCATAGCCACCTAACAAAGACTTCCATGACCACTGACTATGGAAAATATGATTTTTCCCATGATTTAAAAATGCCATTTAATTCATAGGAAAAAAAAACAAAAATAATGTTTCCCCCACAGGATATCTGGTTCTTTAGGATATTTCAAATGCAGAACAAAGAATTAGCAATAAAAGATTATATTTTATAACTTAGATTTCACTTTTTATTTTCCTTACCTTGATCTGATAGACTATATTGACATTATGATGTTTCCAGAATATTTTCTTTCCAATAGACTTCCAGGACTAGCCTTCATGATTCCAACAAGGTTTTGTCATCCTTGCTGCATTTATTTTCCCTCACTTATTTTTTCCATAACTTTAATTAAGCCCCTTTAGTGTATGTGCTTTTCAGTGTCTGACCTAAAGCCCTTCACATGTTATAAAAAATCAAGTTGGATAGAAAGTAGTTTAGCCATAAAAGAGATGTGGACTCTGTTCAAGTTGCTACATTAATAAAAAGGTGAGCCCTGGAAATGGTCAAATTCAATAGAATGAAATTTGGGTGAAACCACCCCACTGTGAAAGTTCCTGAACCCACTACAGGCATGTTAGTCCCTGGAAACAGATCTGTAGGCTTCCCTTTCTCTCTCAGTGTGGGTTGCATTTCAGCAGGTGAAGCCTGCTTGGAACATGAATATTACCGGCCTCTTATGCTATTTCACAAGGCACATACAACCCAACAAAACTACCTTTCAGGAGCCAGTAGCATAGTGGGTAGGGCATTTGTTTTGCACATGGCTGACCTGGGTTCAATTCCTAGCATCCCATATGTTCCCCTGAGCACTCCAGGAGTAATTTCTGAGCAAAGAGCCAGGAGTAACCCCTCAGCATCACCGGGCATAACTCCCCCAAAAAAAAAAACAATATCAACAACAACAAAACTACTTTTCATAAATTAATGGACAGAGAGTCCATAGTGATGGTCCATAAACACGGATCAAGGACAAGACTTTTAAACAGCCTTTTCTTTTTATTACCAATGGCTTTCTTTGGTTTCCCTTTATAGAAACATTGTGATTTACAAAGCTGTTCCCTCTACAGTTGCTTAAGTATTGAACATTCCAGCACCAGTCCCATGCCAATATGCCCCTACCTCCACCAATGTTTCTAGCTTCCCACCTGCTCCCTTAGCAGGCATGAACTCATTTACTTTCTAATGTTTATTACAACACATATCTCATACTGTTGTTGCTAAAATCATGGCCTGAGGATCTACTGGGCTGCTGGTGCGAGTTGGACCTCCTGTGTTATTGTTTTCATTCTATGAGTTTAGTGGTCTTCCACTCAATTCCTTTTTTTACCATCTAACTTAGGCATTTCTCTAGCCATTCTGAGATCGGACCTGCAGCTGGGCTGATTCTCCGGCAAGGAGCTTCATGCGGTGGATGGAGCCTTAGGACTCTGGCAGGAAGAGACTTCGGTCTGCCCTTATCATGCTTAGGGTCCAGAGAGCTTGGCCCAGTGGTGGCCAGGTGTTCCTAGGATAACTCAGCTGCTGGTGTCTCTCTAAGATCAGTCATGGCTTTCTTTTTTTTCTTGACAAGTTTGAATCTTATGATTTCACTCTGCTTTTTATTTGTGTTGTTTTAGCATGAATGCCACACTCAGTGATGTGCTGGCTTATTTCTGGCTCTGTGTCCAAGGATCACTCCTGGCAGTGCTGAGTATAGTGGTGGGAACCATATGCAGTGCCAGGGATTGAAAAAAAGGGGGACAGCATACAAGTCAAGCACCTTAACTCCTATCTCCAGCACTTTTACACTGTTTTTTAATCTAATGTATCAGTTCAAAATAGGTTGAGGGTTTCCTAAAGCACAGAGGCATCAAGGCACTCAAGGATTTTTTACTCTACTGCTCTCCATGAGCATACAAATTGCTGTCGCATTCTTGATTAATTGTGCTTCTTAGAACATGAGAGCAGAATCCTAATTTATACCTATCCTGCAACCTTAACATACATAATATTGGTTACACTACATTCCCCAGAGAGAATTTTCAACAAAGGTGATTTCCTTCAAACAGATAAATATTTTATTAATAGTCAAAATTCCTCTCCCTGAGTTCCCCAAAAGGAACTTATTTGCATTTTTCACACTCTTTAAAAAATCTGTTTTACAGCAAGAACAACTGGTACTGGTGGGATGCGGGGAAAAGGGACTCTCATCCACTGTTGGTGGGAGTGCTGACGGTTCCATCCCTTTTGGAAAACAATATGGACATTCCTCTGAAAACTATATATTGAAATTAATATTCACTGCCAGGCAAAAACTATCCAGAGGACCTGACAAGGGCCTGAACCTGGGTCAGCTGCCTGCAAGGCAAGTGTCCTACCTAGTA
>JAJIBD010011224.1:0-35638 GCA_021461705.1 Cryptotis parvus
AGTACTTGCCATAGCAATCAGAGAAGAAAAAGGACATCAAGGGCATCCAGATAGGCAAGGAAGAAGTCAAGCTATCATTATTTGCAGATGACATGATATTATACCTAGAGAACCCTAAACTCTCTACCAAAAACTCCTAGAAACAATAGACACATATAGTAGAGTGGCAGGATACAAAATCAACACGCAAAAGTCGGTGGCTTTCCTATATACAAATAACGAAAGAGAAGAAAGGGATATTAAGGAAAAAATTCCATTCACAATTGTGCCACAGAAAATAAAATACATAGGAATCAACTTACCCAAGTGTGTAAAGGACCTGTATAAAGAAAACTACAAGACCCTGCTCCAAGAGATAAAAAGAGGACACAAGGAAATGGAAACATATTCCCTGCTCATGGATGGGGAGAATCAACATTGTCAAAATGGTAATACTCCCTAGAGCTCTGTACAGATTCAATGCAATCCCTATAAGGATACCCATGACATTCTTCAAAGAAATTGACCAAACAATCCTGAAATTTGTATGGAACGATAAACCCCCAAGGATAGCTAAAGCAATCCTCGGGAAAAAGAAGATGGGAGGCATCACCTTACCCAACTTCAAACTGTACTACAAGGCAGTAGTAATTAAAACAGCATGGTATTGGAATAAAAACAGACCCGTGGACCTATGGAATAGAATTGAGTATCCTGACACCCAACCTCAAACACATGATCATTTAATCTTTGATAAAGGTGCAACGAGTCTAAAATGGAGTAAGGAAACCCTCTTCAATAAGTGGTGTTGGGAAAACTGGGCAGCGACATGTAAAAGAATGAATTTGGACCTGTGTCTAACACCATGCACAAAAATCAGATCAAAATGGATTAAAGATCTCGATATCAGACTTGAATCCATAAAGTACATTGAAGAAAATATAGGAAAAACCCTCCATGACATTGAAGCTAAAGGCATCTTCAAAGATGAAACATCACTAACAAAGCAACTAGAAGAAAAGATAAACATATGGGACTACATGAAACTAAAAAGCTTCTGCACCTCAAAAGAAACAGTGACTATCATACAAAAGCAGTCCACACAATGGGAAAGAACATTCACCCAATACCCATCTGATAAGGGGTTAATATCCAGGATATATCAGGCACTGGTAGAACTTTACAAGAAGAAAACAAACAACCTCATCAAAAAATGGGGAGAAGAAATGAACAGAAACTTCAGCAAGGAAGAAATTCGAATGGCAAAAAAACATATGAAAAAATGCTCATCATCACTAATCATCAGAGAGATGCAAATCAAAACAACAATGAGATACCACTTTACACCACAGAGACTGGCACATATTCAAAAGAACAAGAACAACAAGTGCTGGCGTGGGTGTGGGGAAAAGGGGACACTCATCGATTGTTGGTGGGAATGCAGGCTGGTACAGCCTTTCTGGAAAACAATATGGACTTTCCTCCAAAGACTAGAAATTGAACTCCCATTTGACCCAGCTATACCACTCCTGGGAATCTACTATGGGAAGCCAAAAATACGCAGCGGAAACACCATCCCTACTTTTATGTTCATAGCAGCATTATTCACAATAGCCAGAATCTGGAAGCAACCAGAGTGCCCGAAAATCGATGACTGGATAAAAAAGCTTTGGTACATCTACACAATGGAATACTATGCAGCTGTTAGGAAAAATGAAGTTATAAAATTTGCCTACAAATGGATCGACATGGAGAAGATTATTTTGAGCGAAATTAGCCAGAAGGAGAGAGACAGATACAGAATGACTGCATTTATCTGCATAACATAAATATATAGGTACATATTATGATACCAATATCCAAGATCAAGTGAAACATATATCAGGAGGTCCTGTCAAAGGTGGAAATTATCACAAACGTGTGGGATTCAGAGGCTAGGTAAGACAGAAATGGAACAGTGTGCTAACAATTGTTGAGGGTACTAATGCCAACCTAGAACTGAACATTAAATAGAGGCAAAAAGATACACATGACAACCCTTTAATGTATGTTCTGTAATCCATAGTCTGGAGGGGAAGGAAAAGAGAAAGAGAGAGAAATGGAAAGAAATCAAGAACCTGCCATGGAGCAGGGCTGGGGGAGGGGAGGGAACCGGGGACGTTGGTGGTGGGAGATGGGCACTGGTGGTGGGATGGGTGCTGCAAACAATTCAGTATGATTTGTTGGCAAAGTGCTACACCGCTTTCAATGAAACAATGTATGTTTTAACTGAACTAAAATAAATACATGTTTAATCACTAAAAAAAAATAAAATAAAATACTTAAAAATAAATAAATAAATAAATAAATACCTTTAAAATAGAAAAGAAAACTAATGCCAAAAAATAAATAAATAAAATAAATTTCCATAGCCCTTTTCTTTTTTATACATCATTAAGACAAGAGTTTTTTAGGAGGACAATGTGATAAATTACTCATGATACATTTGTATAATGATTGTAAAATCCTAACCTAGTAGTTTCCTACAGGAACCTGGACAAATAAAAACATCTGTAATAATGTTTATTTGGAATTGTATATAATATGCAAAATTATAAAATTCCTTTTTAGAAAATTAAAAAAAAATTATATAAGAAAATATGCTAAGTATTATTAAAGAATTTAATTATATATAAGGAATAAAGAGTATATCAAATTACTGAATTGTTTAAATGTTTAAGTAAGGTTTCACATTAAGTCTATTGATCAAACTGAATCAATAGATAGAGGGAAATGTTTGGTTATAAGTAAGAAGTGAACATTAAAACCATTAACTCACATTTTGTACATGTAGGGTTCTTAGTTTTCTAATAATCTATATAAAGGTCAATCTAGAGCTTTTATTCTAGTTTTAAGAATGGTACCTCCAATATATTAAAAATTATCTCAATATTTACTAAACTAAAACATTTTAAAACTTTAAAGCAAAAAGCTAAGCCTATCCCATTTAAATAAGCCAACCTTCTACTAGATCTTTTTTTCACTGAAACCAAAATATACCCAAATCACTCTATAAAAATTAAATTATTAAACATAAAAATGTTCTGAGCATTGTCTCCAATTACCAGCAAGATCTATTCACTTCAGGCATTTTTTAGAGTTGGAATGATGGGAAAACATAACTGTGCAATCCAGGTCAATTCTGAGCAACGTTTGAGATACAATTTAAGCAGCTTTTCTTGTAATTAGTTCACAAATAACATAAAATCGCAATCATAACAATATGAAAATATTACGGTATCATTATTACATGATATAAATAATATGTTATGAAGTAAACAATCTCAACATTCCCTGCCTTGTGCTGAATAAATGACTTTTAGAACAGCGATATCACATATAACAAAATTTAGCACTATAAGACTTCTGTTCAACTGATGTAAGTTTTATTTTCCATATAACTTATTGGATTAGTCTACCATATCTGACCATATAGAGAACACACACTGAATTTTGTTTATATAATACTTGGTTAGTACACAAATCCAGGAATTCCAGATTTTGCAACTCTTAGTAATAAATTAATTGAAACTATGAAAGATCTGAGATAGGTCATACATGAGTGTTAAGAGGTAAAAGGCTAAATTTATAATAGAGAATTTAATAGGAATCAGGCTAAATAAAATATTTAAAGACATTTTCTTTTATGTTAAAATAAAAGTAGTTATGCATACTAAGTAGTGTACAAAGCTATCAACAGCTGGCACTAAAATTACTGTCCTTATGCAAGATAAATGAAAGATAAAAATACTAAAGTTTAGTGGCACTAAACTCTTTGAATCCTCTCAGAATCAATAAGTTCACAAAAATTACACACCTCATTAAATTCTACACAGATTGCAAAGCTAGCTATAATGTAAAAACAGGCAGACAGTCTGTCTCAATATTATTACAGGAAGGGTTGGTTAAATTAATAGCTCCTCATTGATTAAAAAACCTTGCATTTTACATGTTCTTAAGTTGGTTCCCATCATTACCTTTCAATAACAGAATGAGTCTTTGGAGAAATGTGGTTATATTGAACTACTGAAATACAAAGGTAGGCAAAAGAAGATGTTTACTCTATCCTATATTTGTTTCCTGTTATAAAATATTATCTACCTGAAAAGATGTTTGCTTTCATACAGTCAGTGATTTTTTTAAATGCTCAAACTCCAACTGCTAAAGATATAATTAATCTCTAATGTTGGTCACATTACACAAGTTATTATGTGCTGACTTTTGTTATGTATTAGTGAAATTATAAATCACTCCTGAAATCTAAAAAATATTTCAATCCTCTAAATGACCAATTTAAATGTAATCCTAATGCCTTATTCATTTAATAAGGAAAACATAAGGAAGTTTTTAAATATTTTATTATACCACCATGAGATATACGATTACAAATATTTTCATGTTTGGGTTTTGGTCATACAGTGTTACAGCACCCATTATTTATTATTTGTTATTGAGTCACAGTGAGATATAAAGTTAAGAGTTGTTCATGACTGAGTTTCAGTCATAAAGTGTCTTAACACCCATCCAGTCTTCAGTTGGAAGTTTTGGATAATGTTTTATTTTTTTAATTGAGTTCATGTTTAATTGAGTTGCATTTACAAGTATATGTTTTTATGGCTACAGTGCTACTGGCACCACCACATAAATATCACTAAAAAGTACAGGGTCACTTCTCTTCTCCCTTTGGTAACCTCAGTGCTGTAGTCAACTTTTTTGTTTGTTTACTTTGTCTTTGCATTCTTGCTCTGATTTGCATCTTTCTGATGGTGATAGAGAACATGTTTTTTCATATACCTATTAGCCATCTGTAAATCTTTGAGGGTGTGTCTGAGAAAAATTTCCAACAAACCCATATACTTACATTTATTCTCAAAAATGTATTTTTGTATGGTTAATATATAAAATATAGTAAATGGGTTTTATAAAGCAATTAGCAAACACATAATTTATGTCCATTTGGAGAAAATATTTCTCTTTGAGTAAATAATCCTTTTGTATTTTGTGTGCTCTACTGTTAAAAAAGTCATCTGTAGCACTATAATGAACATCATTGTTAATTTGCAATAAAATTGACAAGTAAAATAGTAAATAAGAATAATGATAGGCAAAGATGCTGTTTTTGTACTCATTCACTAAGGCATTGTTAATATTACTTTGATATGGTGTGTTGGAGTACTAAAATATCTGTTACATAGTTTAGATTTCACTACATTTTATACACTGGCTGAAGTTTTCCATATTATCACTGTTAATCCCGGAAAACTTATATTATTCTATTAATGTGCCACAACTGCATACAAGAGGTTTGGAAACCAAGGGGTCGGTTAACACTCCCCCATTTTACACATGTATAGAAATTAGAATGTGCTGCTTTTACCATCATCCAGCCATGATGGTTCGCATCATCCAGTGAGTTTTCACTCTACGTGGGAGCTTCCAGGCAGATGTAGAGCTGCTGATACCCTGTGGTGCCACCTCAGTGATACTCAGTACATTAACAGTGCCCAGTGCTGTCAGGGCTACACACGGCTATATTCTGGTTATCAGGTGATATAGGTGCTCAAGCTATAGCAGGCCTCATATGCCGGGTAGCACTGGGTGCCCTGACAAAATCTGAGAGTAGGTCAGGGATCCCTTTCTGACCCAGGATTGGCAGTCGGTATAGAGAAAGACCTGAGAATCTGGCAAAGTTTCAAAAGGCTTTACTCTCAAAGGTTCTGGTATACAATCCAACAATAGGATAACCCCAAACTTTGGGTACTCACTGGCCCCAGAGAGGTGGTAAGTTTAGAACCTTAGGCCAAGATGGCCACTACCAAGTGTTAAGGCAAAACAGGGAAGAGAACAGAAAGGAGAGGGAGAAAAGGCAAAAGGCAAAAAGGAAGGTAGAGGATGGAAGAAAGCAGGCTACAGTTTTATATCCCTTCAACACAGACAACCCACACCAACAGGAAGTAGTTGGGGTCAATTCCCCCTAGGTATCTTCTCCCAGGACCTCACCTACGACCATTTAAATGTTAATGCTGCACAGCCAAGATCTGCCTTGGAAGTGCCCTGTAATGTAGAGTGGAGGAGAGGCATGTATCTTTACCAATGGATATGCTACAGACAGGTATATATTTCTCCAAGCCTTCACAAGATTCTCATCTTTGCTTCATAGTTATTTTTATATTAGCCTTTAGACTTATTAGAGTGCGGCTTGATTGTGTGGAGGCAAAGAGCTTTTCTTTCTAGTATACTTACTTAAAGATCAAATGTGGCCAGGTAAATATATTGGTAAGATCTAGCTAGTCCCACGATGATTGTGGTAGCATGAGAAAAAATATTTATACCAGCTAACATGGAATACATGGAAAGATATACTGCCACATGCAAACTGTCCTCCTGCCCCATCTACAGAGTGGCCTGCAGGAGGCAACTTCAGGCAAGATGCAGAGGCCCTGGGCAACACTGTACTGCACACTGTACTGCAAGCATACATTTTATTTATTTTTTTGTTTTGTTTTGTTCTTTAATTTTTTTTTAATTTATTATACCACAGCAAGATATACAATTACAAAGAAGTTCAAGTTAAGGTTTTGGAATTACAGTGTTCCAGCACCCATCCCTCCACCAGTGCCCATTTCCTACCACCATATTCCCAATTCCCTTCCCCCTCCAAAGCCCACTTCTATGACAGGTTTTTATCTCTTTTCTCTCTATTTCTCTCTTCCTTCTATTACACACTGTGGATTACAATACATACATTTATAGGTTATCATGTGTAGCTTTTGCCTGTATTCACTGCTCAGTTCTAGGCTGATATTATCACTATCACTATCACTATCTTCCCGTTCATCATCAATTTGCTCTAGCGGGCTCCAGTAACATCTCCATACGTCCTGTATTATCACTTTTGACAATTATTAGCACACTGTTCCCTTCTCCGTCTTATGTAACCTCTGACTCCCACACGTATGTGGAAGATTCCACTTTTGACAAGACCTCCTGATTCATGTTTTGCCTGACCTTGGATTTCATACTACATGTATATGTATGTATATATATTTTTATATCATGCAAATAAATGTAGTCATTCTATATCTGTCTATTTCCTTCTGGCTAATTTCACTCAACATGATCCTCTCCATGTCCATCCATTTATAGGCAAATTTCATAACTTCATTTTTCCTAACAGCTGCACAGTATTCCATTGTGTAGATGTACCAAAAGTTTCTTTATCCAGTCATCAGTTCTTAGGCACTCTGGTTGTTTCCAGATTCTGGCTATTGTGAATAGTGCTGCTATGAAAATCAAAGTGCAGATGGTATTGCTGCAGTGATTTTTGGGCTTCCCAGGGTATATCCCCAGAAGTGGTATGACTGGTTGAACGGGAGCTCAACTTCTAGTCTTTGGAGGAATGTCCATATTGTTTCCAAAAAGGTTGTACCAGTCGACATTCCCACCAACAGTGGATGATAGTCCCTTTCTCCCTGCATCCACGCCAGCATTTGTTATACTTGCTCTTTTGGTTATGTGTCTGTCTCTGTAGTGAAGCACACATTTTTAACCCCAGTTCTTCTTTCCTGTCCCTAAGAAATTTTAATGACTACAGACTGGTAGAGAGGATACTCTGAGAGACTGCCAGAAGATCTAGTTGTGTTTTTTTTCTATTCTAAAAAATTCTTATTACCAGACCTTTATTTTATTCCATAGTCTTCTTATTATTAATTATCATAATCTACAACTAATATGCTAAAATGAAAGATACATGGTATCTATTGATGATTCATAGATAGACATTAATACTCTATTGATGTTAACTGAGAAGTCTGCATGCATGGGACTGTCACACAGCAAGGCTTTTGATAGTGGACAAAACCTGCTTTGTTATCTGTGTTAAACAACCTTGAAAAAAAATGCCTTTAAGTTCTTCTAAATTTGCACTACCCTCGATGACCTGAAGTTCTAATTATTTGAGAGTCATTGTTTAATTTTCTTTTTCCAAATGTTTTTGTTTGTGATAATTTGCTAGATTTGTTGGTTGTGGGGGTCACGTGAGAAGGAGGAAAACAAAGATTGTGTACCACAGTAGTATTGAAGTAAAGTGCTTGATCAAAACTGTAGGCTAAAGGAGAACAAGGAGCACCTAAGAAGTGATAAACTGGAGTAAAAATTTGGAATATTTCTCACAGGTAAAATGTTATTGTGTGTGGAAACGATAAAATCAATTTAAAATGTTGAGTTATTTTTTAAGAGGAGAAAAAAATTAAAATGAGGAATCATAAAATTCTTTTTTGTGATTTTAGGGTCACATATGGCAATACTCAGGGGGTTACTCCTTTCTCTGCACTCAGGAATTACTACTGGTGGTACTTGAGGGTCCATATGAAATGCCAGAAATCGAACCTAGGTTGGCCGGCATGCAAGGCAAACGTTCTACTCACTGTGCTATTGCTCCGGCCCCATGAAATGCTAACATAATAAATATTTTAGAACTGGGGACCTAATAATAAATACAAAGGAATGGACAAAAACATGACATAATGAGTAAGAGACATTTTGAGCAAATTATAATATTGACACTCTGATATTTCAGAAGTGTTAAATTTTGATATTGGTGTCTGTATTTAATCTAGAAAGAAATAAACTTAAAAAATCTCATTATTTAACCAAAAAATTAAAACATACTATAAGAGCTGAACAGAGTCATGCTAGGTGTCACTTGTATCACTTGTCTTCCTATTGTTCATCGATTTCTTGAGTGGGCACCAGTAACATCTCCATACGCCCTGTCACATGCTAGTGTAGCCCAAGCGCATTGTTCGCTACAGGAGCATAAAGAGCCTCAAACCATTCCTTCAGCTCATGGGAATGAGATGTATACTTGTTACTGGCCTTGGCATATCAAATACAAAATGGGTAGTTTGCCAGACTCTGCTGTGTGGGTGGTACACTCTCAGTAGTAGGCTCTCATCTCGTGCATTTACTGATGAACCACAAGAGGGAGAGATAGGCTTTTCTCTTGGGTGGAGCTCTGAGGAGCTGTGGAGTCCAGATGTTGAGAATGACTGCCCTCATGGTATGCGGGTTCCTCTGGCTTCTTTCTAGAGTCACTGGGATGATGGGACAGGACTAGAACCCACTTAGAACTGTATACAGTACATAAATGTGAAAGATTCTGGGAAGGACCTGGTCCAAACTTCCATTATTATCTAAGAATGTTGCGGCCATGCACCAGCATAGCTATAAATCTGGAGTGTCTGTCTCTCTTACTGTGTTGCTGGCTGTGATGATTGGGAGCTCACAGTCATGCCCGTGCTGACATGGAGGTGGAGGAATGGGAGGAGAAGCCCAAATCCCTGCACCAAGTCCAGCCAGCATGGCCTCCCCACACATGTGGAGCGAACCATAGTAGCTGTGTTGTACTCGACTAGTGGCTGGCTGAGCCATTTACCACCCTCCCGAACTCCATGAGCTGCTCCAAGTGGGGCCAAGAAGCACAACTGTGGATCTGGAGTGTCTCTCTTCCACTGTTGATGCCTGTGGTGGCTGGGAGCTCACAGCCGTGTCTGCTGACATGGAGGTAGAGGAATGCTAGATAACCATGCTATATATATATCTATAAAATAAATTCATGGCATGAACATTAGTCACATATTAAAGATGGTTACTTAACCAATTCCCTCTTCCATCTAGGATAAGCATCTCTCAAACATATTTGGAAGTTCCTCGAAACTGGAAACTTCATAATTCTATTTATTTTAGTATTTGGGGCCTGTTTTATCATTGGAAGATAACAATTTTGGTGTGAGAATCCAGGGTCCATGAAATCACATTCTTATTTCCAAAAGCTCAGTAGGGTTAGATATTGTCAATAAATATAAAACCAGTATCATCACAGCATAGGGGAAAATATTATACAAGACCCAAAATACAGATATCTGGTTCTTCTATTGATGGAAATTAATAAAAAGCTTTCCCAGAGGGAGGTAGTTGGGGACTCAGAATTAATTTTCAAAAGAAAATAGGACTTGTCCCATAGTATATTTGTTACATATTTATTGTGAGCTTTTTATGCTGCTTTAATGAGTTATTCTGATAGACTTCTGTGGTATACCTGAAATAATTTGTCCATTTTTAATGAGAAAACTATGACTTAGAGAATTAAAATTACAATCAATATGTACTTGGGAAAGATAAAAGCCATAGTAGAAACTTGGTTCAGCTGATATCATTTAACTGTGCTTTTAGTAATAACAGCTTAGTTTCCTCCCCCAAACCCCAAGTCATAAAAAGAAAAGAAACATCTCCACTTATATTTTAGCATTGCCCCAGGGAATGGAAAGTGAATTGTGGAATGTAAAAAACTAAACCATTTGTAATAATGTATTTATCAGAATATTCAGAAGCTCTATTTTACTCCAACTTTTCTACCACCAATTACACTCGTTCTGTAGTTTCTATCTATGGCAAGGAACAAATTTGCTATATAACTGTCAAAACTGCTTTAAAAAGGAACTCCCCTAATTATCTTTTCTTTGTAAAAAAAGAGTGACATAAGGGTTATTTTCCAGAGAGTATTTTATGATGAATGATGAGAAACAAGAAGAGACAGGACGAGAAGTTGGTACTAAACAGTAGGGAAACTAGAATAAAAAATATGAGCCCAGGTGTGTCCAAGAAAACTCAGTATGGTTTGCAATTGAGCTCAGGACAATTCGGTTAAAAAAATGCCATTACGAAAATCCAATTCAAAGACAAAGTCAGAGAACTACATGTTTTTGGAAACATGATTCTAAAGACCTTGAAAATAGATGTGTTGGATGGTCATTCAGACATGAGTAACAAAAGAGCACTATGTGAGCTTTAGATATTCAGCCACTTGTGATTTATTTCAAGAGAGCTTGCCAGAGAAAATTGTAAAATTCTCTTGCTGGCTCTTGAGGCCATACTAGTCAGCAGGCTAAGTATAAATGCCACTTAAATATTATTTAGAAGTGAAATGGCTACTAAAAAGGATATAGTTGTATGTTAAAGACAACCAAGCCATTTTAAGTCAAAGAAGTTAGCTCTCAGGGCAAGCCCAAATGAATACAAATGTGAAACAATATTATAGTTGACACAATACCTACATAAAGTCTGAGCATATGGAAAGACCACTGAGGAGATAGTGAGCTGTCATATCCCTGTGATATAGGAATAACAAAATACTATTTTAGCTATCTAATGGATAAATGCTCTACTTCTTTTATACCTCCCACATATTTAAACATTAAGGTCTACAAAGTTATTAATAATGATTTGTTATCAGGAATTCAATATTGCAACACAAACTGCACCACCACTTTCATCTCCCTCCACCATTGTCTCCATTTTCCCAAGTCATTTTCCCAAACTATTTTCTCAAAAGCCCCCAGGCCCCAAATCATTTATTTTATATTGTTGTTATCACTAAATGGTTAATGGAAAAATTCCAAAATAACTTTGCCATAGAAAACAATTTTTGAAAATTGTTTCTTATCACTTGGACAAAGTCCTTGCCTATGGGTTTACTAAGTTGTTGTTGCAAGTTACCCGTCTACATTAATGTTTCTGTTAGTTGGAATTAACTGGTTTCTAATAAACCCATAAAATGGTTATATTCCCATCCAATCTAGTGTGTTCCATCTGGGATGTTAGTAGAGTCTGGAGACGTCTCTCCAGAAAATTCAGAATACTAAATTTGTGTAGTCCAATCAGAGGCATGGCAGCAGCTATTGGGGTGTGATAGTTTTTGGGATTTTGTGGCAGCTGCTGAGACTCTGATAGGGCAAGAACTTGAGGTATTCCCCGGCAGATCTCACTCTGAAGGTCTCACATTGAACTTGGTATCCAAGACATTTTTGCAGCTAGTTCATCTTTTCGGATTTGCTTGTGTCTTTGAAACAAGGCCAGTGGAAGTTACATGGTGGTGATGGGATGTGAGTGTGGCTACTGGAGCTTCAGAAAGTAAGAGAAGGTGGGTAGAGGCTGTCCATCCATCCGGACTCGAAGGAGGTCCTGAGTTTTCAGCCAACCGCCAAAAGCACACGGAATTATCTTTATTTCATGGGTCAGAATCTATGTGGTGCTCAGTTGAGATGAAGTGAAGTATGACAGACAGCATGTCTGCAGCTGTTGCATTGTTAATGTAGTGGCAGGGCTTTGGTAGGGCAGAAACTGACCCACACCCCACCTGCATCACTCCATTTATGAAGGATAGCTATGTTTGATAGCTTTTATTTTCTTTCAGCATTTCTAATATAATCATCCTAGCCTCAGAATTCACGATCACCAAAATTGTGAGTTACTGGTCCAAAGAGACAGCTCAAAGGACTGGAATATATAGACCTGCCATGCAAAGACTTCACGGTTGATTGTTTATACAGCAGTGTCCCCTCAAAATTTCAGTATGTAGCCTTGATAGTCCTTGATCACCAGCCAGGCACAGTACTAGGGGTTGTTTTTATTGCTTGACTTGATAAGTATTACACTGCCAGGCCACCATGACATTCACACCCTGCGAGCCAGGATAAATATCAATATGAGTGGACAATGGGCTTTTCAAGCACATCTTGAGCAGAACATCCAAAATTTGAGTCTTTGGAAAATAAAAGATATCATTATCTAATATTTTAGTGGAGGTCCATGAGTTGAAAGAACAGTCCTTTATAAGTGCAGAAATGTTTTTATACTTCAGTGGATAGTCTGAGCTATATGATCTTTATGGAGTTAATATTATACTTGGTTTTCTATCAGATTGTGACTTGGTTCACTTTTTAGATTAGCCCAGAATCAATAGAGATTACATATCTTCAGACAAGTAAGTAAAGTGTTTGATATGAAGCAGTTACTTTATAATAACTTGGTAACTGTCATTTCAAATACTGAAAAGAAATTGACTCGTAATGCTTGACCACTGATGGGAACAGTGGAATTATTGGCCTCTCATGTCTCTCCACTTCTAATAAATATCCTTTCAGATCACTCTGCATTTTTTCTTTATCATTATGTTTGAAAACAAATATGCTTTTGATTTTACATTGTTAACAATCCCTGTATTCAGTTATTAGATAATGAGGTTTCTACTGAAAAATTTCCTCTTTATTACTCTTCTCTTTGCCCTGATCTCTAAAATAGCTTAATTTTTTCTCGTTGTTCAGAGTGCTAAACATTTTACCTCAAGGAACAATACATGTGTTCATTATTCAATATTTATTAATTATGTGCATTCTTCCTAGACATAAACTAGTCACGGAAAAAACACCATGACAAAGATAAGCATACTATCTCCCCATGCCTTTTTGTGTTATGGTTTATAGTCTCAAGCAATAGACAGCAATAAGTATAATGGTAAGAAAAGGGTTGTGAAGAATTTAGTAGAGAATTATTTTATCTAAATTTAGAATATTAGGCTTCCTGGAAGAATCAGTTGTAAACTAAGAGCATAAGGGCACACTAAAAACAATTAGTCAAAAGGAACTATAAAACCAGTATGATGAAATGTAGAAAAGAACAACAATTTTTTTTTCTAAATTGGAGCAAATAATTTTTCACACTATTTAGCAGAAAGGAAAATGAAATGGCATTTTCCCTAGAGATGTGCGTACAATATGTGATATATAATGATTTATATTGAAACAAATACAGCTATCACATATATCTGTACTATTATATGTATATTTACATAGATATAGTCCACTACTAAATCATATCTTATCTCAAAATGCATTTAAATATATGATATATGATTATATATCCATTTACCTAGCAATATTTATGTGAGTTCTCAATTTTGTAACTGAGACTTTTCCTATATCATGAGTAATGGGGGAAGAGGGTAATGCATGAAAATTAGCCATTTTCAGGGACAGATCAAAATCCTATGGAAAATCAACAATGTAACTATCGAAGAGTCCTTCCTGTACTCACTGATAAGAGGGCAGCACCATCTGCTTTCGTGTACATTACCCCAGGAGGGCAGCACCATATGTTCACACGCATGTCAACCTCCTTGGCCTTCTGTATAAGGAAATGTCCCAAGGGGTATCCTGAAAGGGAAAAAAGAAAGAAACTACAACATAGATATGATGAAGTGGTGTATTTTCTTTGTTGACAGATTTTTTTAGACCATCACTTCAGTTGGCAAGCTTCCAGAACAGCTGCTTTACCCTAGAGCAAAGGTCTTTGTGATGTTACAAACTCTCCCCATAAGTGAAGTAGAAGAGTAAGATGATGTATCCTGTGGAAGTGGCCTTTTCCTCCACTCTTTGGCATGAGCAAAAATTCAGAAATGGCATCTAAGACTCACAGAATTTTGTTGACACTCTTGTGTTAGTAAGACCAAAGAAAGAATGAACATGTTACAGACAACTGAATTTTGTGAGCCTTCTTGGTATTTCAAGTGCTCTATTTATGTCATAGATTAAAGTTTCAATAAGTTTCTCTCAGATTCATTAGCTTATATTTTGTGTAAAATAGAGTACTTTTTGTTTAAAAATGACCATTTTACCTAAAACATCAAACCTGTTATTAATATTGTTAATAATTATGAGAAGCCTAAATAGCTGCAATGTTATCATTATTTACAGGCAACATTCCATTCAAATTGCATAAATGAAAGTGAAAAATGAAAGTGACAAATTATATATGTATATATTTAAACCATAGTGCTTCAAAAGAAATATACATATATATGTATATTTCTTTTGAACTGTGCTTTATACTATTAACGGTTGTTTGTACACATATCATTTCAATACCACACTTACCACCAGAGTCCAGATTCCCTCCACCCCTAAGAATCCTTCCCATTCACACACTCCTAGTGAGCTCTGTCATCTTAATGCTCACTCTCCACTCCTGTGGCCTTCAATCATATCTTGCTCTATTCCTGTTTTGAGCTGCATCTGAGGAAGCACCTTAAAATCTCCTGAGGTACTGAGCCACGGTCATCCACCATCTAAATTAATCAGTTCTTGTAGTTTTCCTTTTCTCTCCTTTCCATTCCAATGCCTCTTACTAATATTCCTATGATTAATCAGTAAATAAAGCAATTCAAGCCCACATGAGCCTCAGGATTTGCTGTCTTTTATAACCCTCTTTCCTTCCTCACATTCTGCTTTCTTAGAAGGACCTCCCAAATTATTACACACCAAATCAGATATTTGCACCTGAACTTGTCATAGATTTTTCTTTGATGAAATTTTCCTTAGATCCTTTTTTTTAAAAAAGACCCATTCTTTATCTTTTTCCAATCTTTCTCAATGGCATCCGTTTCCTATTGGCATATCTTCCTTCCTTGAAACGTGGTCACAACCCTAATCATCTTTATATTCCTTTTGTAACAAACCATACACTACTAAAATATCTTCAACTTATTATAATAGAGAGAAAATTTATAATAAGATTTAGCATCTTAAGCTTTTTGTGGCATTTGCATTTTAACACATACCTCAGAATATTCCCAATATTATAAACTAGATAATAGAATTTTATTTATTCTTAATATTGTCTTGGAAGCTTTTGAGAGAACCGTAATGAGAGTATGCCAAAATTCCTGGTTAGTGAATGCTATCTTCTAACAAGATACTATGAATAAAAAATTTTACGACTACTAATGTATGTATTCTGATAACTTTTGTCTTTATGCAAATAAAATAGCTTAGTTTTTGCATTCAAGAAAAATCCATAAAACCCACACTTTAAAAATAATTTTAAAGCACAAAGTAGGCCATATTTTCTAAACTGACATATAAATCTTGTTGTACTTTCATTAGTAAAGTTAATTACCTTGGAACACATCACAATTGACTGTATAGTTTTATTTTTTAACTACAAAGTAAAAATGCTAAAAAGGAAGTGATTTATTAAGGTGCATGGGCGTGTTGTCACTAAAATATGTATGTATATATATGCATATGCATATATATGCATAATATGTATGTGGCATATATGACATGAAGACCCTAGTATACTCCATACAGTTAAAAAACAATCATCACAATGTGTATAAAGCTCTGAAGGCCATATGCAACAAGTATAAACTGTCACAGCTCAAGCCCTGAGCAGTAGACATATCATCAGTTTTAGCACTGGCAAAAGAGTGATAATATGGACATAGCTGTTAAATCACATGAGATATTTTCCTCACCACAGTTTGACTTGTTTAGATATCACTCTGCCAGAGTAAACAGGAAATCACTTCAGATAAATATCATCAGAGCATTCCTAAAATGCCTAGCGGGTTTGAAAAAATAAAAACAGTACTTTGATAGTTTTTCATCCATTGAAAGTCAAAAAGCTTTGACAATCCCTCACTAATCTCTAACTGATCTCTCAATAAGCCAAATGGAAATCAATTTTCTGGGTTAAATTTGCTCTGAGTTCAAAGAGATAGAACACATATGCTTAGAAACAAAGTTCAAAAAAGGAAAGTATATTAAAATATCTTGAAGATCAACGGGTTTACATAACTAAGTCAATTTGCTATGTTAGATATTTTATAAAGTTTAATGCACACATGGTAAAATTTAACAATTTTTACTATTGCCTTGCTCTGATGAAGGAATACTAGAGGATGTCATTTTCTAAAAGGAGTCAATTTTCATTCTCAAAATTAAGACAAAGTGATATTAAAACTTTGATGTCATTAACTTTAATAATTACTTCTTTTGGGGTAAATAATGATGGTGGGCACAACATATGTCTTGCACTGATCCAAAGTTAAATCCTGGCACCAAGATAGTCCCCTGAACCCACCAGAAATGAGTAATTCCCGAGCACAGAGTCAGCAGTAAACTCTGATTACTGTTAGTTGAGGCCCCAAACAACAACAATGGATTAATTATTTTAGGGCCAGAATTATACTACAGCATGTAGGGCACTTGATTTGCATGAAACCAATCCAGGTTCAATCCTGAAATACATATGGAACAATAAACCCCAAGAGATAACTAAAGCAATTGTTGGTAGAAAGTATAAGGGAGGGATCGCCTTCTTCAAATTCAGAATGTACTACAAAGTTGTAGTAATTAAAACAGCATAGTATTGGAATAAAAACATACCTGTAAACCTATGGAATAGAGTTGAATATCCTGACACACACAGTCAAATATATGAACATTTAATCTTTGATAAATTGATATCATTATCTCATTATCTCATTGATAAATGAGAAAAATATATGAAGTGAAGTAAGGATGACCTCTTTACAAGGGGTCCTGGGAAAACTGGGCAGCTACATGTAAAAAAACAAACTCATACTTCTTTCTAATGCCATACATAAAAGTCAGATAAAAATATATTAAAGATCTCAATATCAGACCTGAATTCATAAATTACATCAAAGAAAACATAGAATAAATCCTCTATGACATTGAAGATAAAGTTATATTCAAAGATGAAACACCACTGACAAAAACAACTGGAAGCAAAGATAAACAGATGGGACTACATGAGACTAAGAAGTTTCTGCACCTCGAAGGAAACAGTGACCAAAATATAAATACAGTTTATGGATTGGAAACAATATTTACCCAATACACATAAATAAAGGGTTAATATCCAATATATATAAGTCAGTGATAGAACAATAGAAAAAAAACCAAACCATTCAAACACTGGGGAGAAGAAATAAAACAAATTCCTCAATGATGAAATACAAATGGTCAAAAGAGACATGAAGAAGTGCACCTCACTGCTAAGCATCAGGGATATGCAAATCAAAACAGCAGGAGGATATCATCTCACAACACAGAGACTGACACACACCCAAAAGAACATAAACAACCAGTGCTGACATAGATGCAGGAAGAAAGGGACTCTCATCTACTGCTGGCAGGAATGTCAACTGGTCCAGCCTCTTTGGAAAACAATATAGACATTACTCCAAAAACTAGAAATCCAGCTCTCATTTGACCCAGCAATACCACTTCTTTGAACAAACCTTCGGGGTCCAGAAATACACAGCAGAAACACCATCTGCATTTTTATGTTTGTTGCAGTACTATTCACAATAGCCAGAACCTGGAAAAAATCTGAGTATGTGAGGACAGATGACTGGATATAAAAACTATGGTACATCTACACAACCGAGTATTATGCAGCTGTAGGGAAAATGAGGTAATAAAATTTGCCTATAAATGGATGGACATTTATAGAGTATCATAGTGAAATTAGTCAGAGGAAAAGGACAGATACAGAATGACTGCTTTCACTTGTGGGGTATAGAGATAGAGATAGAGATGGAGATGGATATAGATATAGTCATAGAAAGAGATAGAGATAGGTCTAGATCTAGATCTAGATGATCTAGATGATAGATATAGATATAGATATAGATATAGATATCGATATCGATATCGATATCGATATAGATATAGATATAGATATAGATATAGATATAGATATAGATATAGATATAGATATAGATATAGATATAGATACAGATAGATATGGATATGGATCACGATCACGATCACGATCTTCCCGTTGATCATCTATTTGCTAGAGCGGGCACCAGTAATATCTCCATATGTCCTGTCTCATGCCAGTAGAGCCAGGGGGCATCGGCTTGCTACAGGAACATAAAGAGCCTCAAACCATTATATTAGGTCATGGGAATGACCTAATATAATTGTTACTGAAATTTGGCATATCAAATACAACACGAGAAGCTTGCCAGGCTTGCCGAGCGGGAGGCAAACTCTTTTAAACACCTCCAAATAAAGCATTTATTGATGAACCACGCGAGCCGGGCTGTGATGGGCTGGTCTGCTGGGTGGAGTTCTGACGAGAGGAAGTCGAAATGTGGAAAATGGCTGCGCCCGTGGAGTGAGGGGGTGGTCTGGCTTGTTGTGAGGCTCTGCCGAGGTGGTGGGCCAGGGCTAGAAACCACCATGCCTCCCGACTGCCCTCATGAACGGCTGTGCACAGGGAGAGCAAGGAACAGCTCTGCCCCATGTCTGAAAGTCTCTGGACCAGCATACCTGGGCGGATTGAGGAAAAAGCTGCTGCAGGGTGGGTGTCGATGATCCGGGCTGTGATGGGCTGGTCTGCTGGGTGGAGTTCTGACGAGAGGGAAGTCCAAATGTGTAAAATGGATATGGATATGGATATGGATATGGATATGGATATGGATATGGATATGGATATGGATATGGATATGGATATGAATGGATATGGATATGGATATGGATATGGATAGATGATAAATCTAGATCTAGATCTAGACCATCTAGATCTAGATCTAGATTAGATATAGCTATAGCTATAACTATATAGATATAGATATATATGTAGATGTAGATGATATAGATATCTATATATATTCCACAAGTATATATCTAGATATGTTCTAGATATATATTGATATATCTGTATATACCTATGTAGATATATATCTAGATATCTGAATATATATCAATATATATCTATATATACATATATAGATATATATCTAGATATCTGGATATATATCTATATATATATATATATATATATATATATATATACCTATCACTGTATCACTGTCTTCCGTTCATCATCAATTTGCTCGAGTGGGCACCAGCAACATCTCCATATGACCTGTCTCATGCAAGTAGAGCCCAAGGACACCTGCTTGCTCCAGGAACATAAAGCATCTCAAACCATTCCATCAGGTCATGGGAATGAGGTCTATAATTGTTACTGGTATTTGGCATATCAAATATGACACGGGTAGCTTGCCAGGCTCTGCCGTGTGAGTAGCATACTCTTGTAGTCATCTCAAAATCAGCATTTATTGATGAACCGCGGCCGCTGGTCTGCTGGGTGGAGTGCTGACAAGGGGAAGTCCGTATGTGGAAAACGGAGGCCCTCATGGAGTGGGGGGTAGTCTGGCTTGTTGTGAGGCTCTGCTGGGGTGGCGGGCCAGGGCTAGAACCTGCCAACCCTCCTGGGTGCCTCATGAGCAGCTGGGCACAGGGGAAAGCCAGTAGCAGCTCTGACCCATGTCTGTGAGTCTCTGGATCAGCATACCTGGGCTGGATTAAAAAAGACTGCTGCAGGGTGGATCTTGATGGGCTGGGCTGTGATAAGCTGGTCTCCTGGGTAGAGTGCTGATGAGGGGGAAGTCCGGATCTGTATGTATATCGATATATATCTAGATATCTATAGTATATCTATTTTTCTCTATATAGAGAGAGACTAATATCCAAGGCCATGCAAAGCAGGTGTCAGGAGGACTTGTTAATGATCTGAATATAACACAAGTGTGTATGAACAGAGGTAAGATATAGAAGGAACTAACAGAGGTAAGATATAGAAGGAACAGCTGTAGTTGGAAATGGTAACTCTAGACTAGAGCTGAATATTAAAGTAAGTAAAGGTATGTACATGATAACTCTTCATTGAATGTACTGCAAGCCAAAATAAGCAAAGAGAGAGAGAGAGAGGGAGACATTGGGGGAGAGAGAGAAAAGAAAACTGTATCTGTGCCATAGATACTGGGGGGTTGGGGGTAGGAAAGTGAGAATATTGGTGGTGGGAATTGTGCATTGGTGGAAAGATGGGTGCTGGAACACTGTAGGACTGAAACCCAATCATAAATATATTCAGTAATTGTCTATCTCTTAGTGATACAATACAATTTTTTTAAAATGATTAAAATAATTAAAATAAAATAAAATCAGTAGTTGTGTGGCAAAGGTGGAAAAGAGAAGAATAGGGAGAGTACAGAGAATTTAGAGCAGTGGAAATAGCATGGTAGCATAATATATACACTCTTTATCACTGGTCTAAACCATAAATTTATAATCACTGTCTTCCCGTTCATCATCGATTTGCTCGAGCGGGCCCCAGTAACATCTCCATATGTCCTGTCTCATGCTAGTAGAGCCCAAGGGCATCTGCTTGCTCCAGGAACATGAAGAGCCTCAAACCATTCCATCAGGTCATGGGAATGAGGTCTATAATTGTTACTGGTATTTGTCATATCAAATACGACACAGGTAGCTTGCCAGGCTCTACCGTGTGGGTAGCATACTCTTGTAGTCACTGTATCACTGGCTTCCCGTTCATCATCGATTTGCTCGAGCGGGCCCCAGTAACATCTACATATGTCCTGGCTCATGCTAGTAGAGCCCAAGGGCATATGCTTACTCCAGGAACATAAAGAGCCTCAATCCATTCCGGAATGATGTCTATAACTGTTACTGGTATTTGGCATATCAAATACAACACGGGTAGCTTGCCAGGCTCTGCAGTGCAGGTAGCATACTCTTGTAGTCATCTCTAAGTCCAGCATTTATTGATGAACCACGTGGCTGCTTGTGGTTGCACACGCTGTGATAGGCTGGTCTGCTTGGTGGAGTTCTGACGAGAGAAGTCCGGATGTGGAAAATGGAGGCCGTCATGGAGTGGGGGGTCGTCTGGCTTGTTGCAAGGCTCTGCTGGGGTGGCGGGCCAGGGCTAGAACCCACCATCCCTCCTGGGCGCACTCTTTTAGTCATCTCTAAATATAGCATTTATTGATGAACCGTGTGGCAGCGAATGGGCTTTGATAGGCTGGCCTGCTGGGTGGAGTTCTGATGAGGGGGAAGTCCGGATGTGGAAAATGGAGACCCTCATGGAGTGGGGGGGGGGTCGTCTGGCTTGTTACAAGGCTCTGCTGGCGTGCCAGGCCAGGGCTAGAACCCGCCAACCCTCCCGGGTGCCTCGTGAGTGGCTGGGCACAGGGAGAGTCAGTAGCAGCTCTGCCCCATGTCTGTGAGTCTCCAGACAAGGCCTCGTTTGGAGAGTATAATACCAAGAGCAATGTATAATGCCAAGAGCAAATTCTAGATAAGCCATGAACTTTGGGTATAATGATGTAAAAGAATGTACCATTCTAGTGAATGATTTGATAATAGAGATGCTATGTAAGTACACCGGTTTGGAATATATGAGGAATATGTATACTTCACTGTCAATTTTGTTGTAATCTAAAACCTTGTATAAATGGTATCTTCTAGTTTTTAACAGCTTGAGTATTAAAATACAGATATTACATGTCAAATTCACTGTAATTCCTATAATAGAATATTACTTGGATATCAGAATGAACATATCTCTGAGCATAGTTATATATGATATAATGCTGCCTATAAACATATTTTGGAAGTATAAATGGAAAAAGTCAACTTTTAAAACAATTATGTAGTATACAATTCCAGTTTTTTTAAGTATATGCTTATGTCCAGGAAAAAGTCATAGATAATATTTCTATATGTTATAGTTTTCAAAAATTTCAATAATATATGCTATTTAAATTATTGTATTTGGGAGTTGGTTTTTAGTGTTCATTTGGAGTGGGTGTCTGGGGCCAGTCAGTGATGCAATAGGATAATTTATGGTATTGTACAGGCAAACACATGTGGCGCTAGGGATAAAACTGGATCCTTTGCATACAAGGCAGATATCTTAACATTTACATCTCTCCAACCCTATCTTGATTTTTTTATATTTTTTTTAAAACAAGACATTTTAGTATAATAAAAATGGTTGAAAAAATAAGTTCATTTATAACTTTATTCTATTTAAAAATTAATAGGAGGGGGAAAGATTCTAGTAACAGAATACTAGGTTTTATTTTTCTTCTTTTATCTACCCCTTCATGTCCTTTCACTTGTTATCTTTTGATTTTCTAGTTTAAGTATCAACTAACCTGCATAGAATGTCACCAAGTTACTGTGATTGTTTTAAATGCCTCAGCTCACTTGCAGTCACATTCATTCTCTGAGGATAGCCTGATATTTGATTTTTGCTAGTTAAAAATCCTAAGATAAGAATCTGATAGCTTCATTTGGAGTGGATTTCTCCTATGGACTTATCAGTTCATGGTCAGGAATGTGCCATACAGGAAACATGACTGTAAGAACTGGCTGCTTCAAATAAGTCAGGTAGTGTTCAGTAAAAAAACAATAATTGGATTTTTTCCCCTCTAGGCTAGTAACATTATTAGTCTAGTACTTGTTATAGTAGGGGATCAAATACAGAACTATCTCTTTTACAGAGATCTTTGATACTGTTTGAAAGAAAATATTAATAAGATGTGAATGTGAATCAAAATAAATTTTTTGAAGAACTTTAGAATAAAGTGCTATATAATGATTCCCTGGTATGTATTTTACTTCTATAATAACAAAGAACAGTATTCAAAAATAGATGGCCAAGCATTTAGGAGAGGGAGTTTTCTCCAGCATTGGTAATGTCCATGAATATACTCTAAGGCTGGCAGAGAACAAGAGTCAAACAAAGTATTTAGAGTGGAAAAAATTAAACCTGGGCCTAAAGCATGTATGTCATCTTTTTTAAACTATATTCCCTGTTCCTTGTAACAGCCCTTTGGCCACTCCCATCAATTCTTGATTAAACAGTGCAAACATGACTGTTCAGTCCTTGGATCTTGTGAGGTCATGCTACTCAGGACAAGCAGTGTTCAGATCACCCAGTGCATATCTACAGTTCTCAGGGTGTAATGTGGTTTATCAAACCCAACATTTAGTACTTGATGGACTTGATGGAATGCACTGCAGGCATTTGAACTCTCTCCCTTGGCTTAAAGTAGCTTTCTGATTATAATGGATGTTGCATAAAAAAGTAATTACACTTAATAAAATTATACGGTCCTGACTTTTGAAGCTATAAAATTGTGAATAGGTGAAGAGGCTTTTACTTATGGCCTTTGAATTAAATGATAAAGACTGAAGAATTATGACCACTTATTAATCAATTTCATTGCCAGTGATATAAAATTTTAACATTGTGCATCCCTTAATGTTTTCTTTGTTTCGAAGTTGATAGTCATTATCATTGCTACACACATAATAAAACCTCACATGTAAGTTTCTTTGCAATATCCTCTATTCTAAGTTGGTATTATCTTTCCTCTCTAAAAAGGTGAAAGGTATCCAAAAATAGCTCTTAAATATCTGTTGTAAGGCTGAAAAATGTAACATGAAAAAAGTCTGAAATCGTTTGGGACTAAACTGACCTATATTTTCTACAAACAGAGCTGATTTTTCTCTTATCACACTGAATTGTGTAACGGAACCAATACACAAAGTCATCATTGTTTTATCTTCGCGAACTTTATCTTTACAGTTGGGTATTTTTTTCCCTAGTCTCAGTATGATAGCTACAAAATATATGTTCATGATAGTTGAACTTTCAGTAAAACAGTAAGCAGGCACTCAATGAACAGCAACAATTACTATTGGTTATTTTATTATCTCTAGTTATGTTTCAGCTTCATAATTGATTAATTGCCTAAAAAACCAAGTATATAATACTAAATATCAGATAAAAGTATAAATAATCTGTAATGTTTCCTTCAGAAAAGTTATATATTGGAAGATCATAAATTAATAAAAGAAAAATTTGTCGATGCATTCTCAATCTTGAAGACTGTTAGTATCTCATTTCTTGCACTCACACTGTCTCTTCTCCCAAAGCAAGATTCTCTAAATAAATGTAATACTCATCAGTAATACAGATATTATGACATTTGATTTTAGGAAAATTGGTATTTCATATCTATTAAAAATGTAAATGAAATACTCTTGTTAAAATGGCAGAGACTGAATATAAAACTGCTGAAGCAAAATTGTTGGTTCATTTATCTAGTTACTAAGTTCTTTCCTGCTGACTTGATTCAAGTTTTATAGTCAGAGAATGTGCTTGTAATGTTAATTCTAATAAAACAACATGTTTTATATAATAGTATGATACAGATCCTATTTCCACTTAAAAGTCATTGTTTTGCTACTTAATTGAAGTATTGAGAAATTAATCACTCCACTGAATCATATAAATCTCTCTATTCCCCAAGGAATTAGTAATAGTTTAAGATTAGTGGTGAAAAAATAGGCAGATTTATCTTAAGGAATCCTCTATTCTAGTTGTGACCTAGTCTATCTGCATATAATGTAATGATGAAGTATGTTGAAAATGTTGGTGACTCCAGACACAATTCCCAACTGACAACATGGAGTAAATCAATCAGCCCTTTCTGTAACTTCCTCTGTTGCTAAATCTGTGTCCTTTTTGTTAATAAACCCAACAAACCTTCTAAACTTTTTCTTTACATTCTAACCTGGATTATGATAATCTTTTAGTTTTACATATTTAAGCAAAAATACACTTTTGCTTTCAACCTGTTAAAGCAATTTCTAAATGTCATTGCTAAAATGCTTAAATAATATGAAAGCAGAAAACAGCCAACCTCATCAAAAAAATGGGGAGAAGAAATGAAAAGAAACTTCGACAAGGAAAAAAGTTCGAATGGCCAAAGATATATGAAAAAATGCTCATCATCATTAGTCATCAGGGAGAAGCAAATCAAAACAACAATGAGATATCATCTCATGCCACAGAGACTGGTACATATCCTGAAGAGCAAGAACAACAAATGCTGGCGGGGATGCGGGATAAAGGGAATCTCATCCATTGTTGGTGGAAATGTTGACTAGCACAGCCTTTCTGGAAAACAATATGGACATTCCTCCAAAGACTAGACATAGAGCTCCCATTTGACCCAGCCATACCACTCAGAGGAATATAACCTGGGAAGCCAAAAATACGCAGCGGAAACACCATTCCTACATTTATGTTCATAGCAGCATTATTCACTATAGCCAGAATATGGAAACAACAAGAGTGCCCTAGAATCGATGACTAGATAAAGAAATTTTTGTTACATCTACACAATGGAATACAATGCAGCTGTCAGAAAAAAAATGAAGTTATGAAATTTGCCTATAAATGGATGGACATGGAGATGATCATGTTGACAGAAATTAGCCAGAAAGAGAGAAGACAGATATAGAATGACTGCATTTCTTTGCATGACATAAATATATATATTTACATATTATGATACCAAAATTGAAGGTCAGGCGAAGCATGGAACAGGATGTCTTGTCAAAAGTGGAGATTATCACAAATGTGGGGAGTCAGAGGCCAGGTAAGACAGAGAATGGAACATGTGCTAATAATTGTTGAAAATGCTGATACCAACCTAGAACTGAGCAATAAATACAGGCAAAAATATACACATGACAACTTCATAATGTATGTATTGTAATCCACAATGTGGAAGGGAAGGAAAAGAGAAAGAGAGAGAGAAAGAGAAAGAATTTAAGAACATGCCACAGAGGCAGGCTGGGGAGAGGGGAGGGAATCAGGGACATTGGTGGTGGGAAATGGGCACTTGTGTAGGGTGGGTACTGGAACATTGTATGACCGAAATCCCAAATATGAACATCTTATGAACATCTTTGTAACTGTATAATAAAAAATATAAAAAAAAAGAAAGCCGGTGAAGCTGGCTGGGCGGGCACCTGGGGTCATGGTAGAGCCCCAGGCCTCAGCAGTAGGTGGAACTATAACCCCCAGAAGTCCGAGTGGAAGCGGAAGTAAACAGACATTTTGAACTCTCACACTGGCCTGTCTCCGCCTCAGGTATTCCCCTGGGGTGTGCGGCTGGCCGGGCGGACAGCCGCTCACGCAGCCACTTATTAATACAAATACTAGGAAATTCAACACCAAGGGAAGGTAATACCCTCAAAAAGAAGTACACTAGAGGAATCTATCCCTGAACACCGCAACCCCATGGGGAAACAACGCAGATCCCCAGTTCGAAGAACAGATGAAGGAATCAACCCTGAAGACTCAAAAAAGAATGCAGATGTGCATGGTCTCTCTGACAATGAATTTAGAGAAGAAATTGGTAGGATGCTTAAGGAGCTCAACAAAAAATGGGGCAGATGTCCAATAAAATACAGGAGAACATAAACGAAGCAGTTGAAAGGGCAGTCAATAAATTAAGGGAGGAAATGAGAGCAGAAATGAGAACCATGCAAATAGAAATATTATCGCTGAAAAACTCAGTAGATGAAATGAAAAACACAATAGGGGCTCTCAACAGCAGGATGACAGCAGCGGAAGAGAGAATCAGTGAGACTGAAGATGAGCTGCAGAAAGCACTCAGAGAACTACATAAGATGGAAAAAGACCGGAAAATGGATCAGCAATGGAACAGAGAACAATGGGATGAAGCCAGGTGGAACAATATAGAATCATCAGCATCCCAGAGGGGACAGGAAAGTAACCCCAAGGAAATTAAAACAGTTAAAAACATCCTGACTGAAAATTTCCCGAGTTAAAGGATGAAGGCATCCAGATCCAAGAAGCCCGATGCATACCAGCAAGAAGAGACCCCAACAGAAAGACCCCAAGACACATCCTAGTCAAAGTAATGGATGCCATAGACAGAGACATAATTCTTCAGGCAGCAAGATCAAAGAAGGAAATTGTATACAAAGGAGCAACCATTCGACTTTCAGCAGACTTCTCAGAAGACACCCTCCAAGCCCGAAGGCAGTGGTGGGATATAGTGAAAACACTTAATGAAATGTATGCCTCAGCAAGAATTGTTTATCCAGCTAAACTCTCACTCAGATTTGAAGGACAGATATACAACTTATTGGATAAACAACAGCTTAGGAACTTTGTAAAATCAAAACCAACCTTAAAAGAAGGACTGAAAGATCTACTATAAGACGAGACATAACCCAAAAGAACAACCAATCTATACAGAAAATGGCACAAAATCCCATGACAATAATCTCTCTTAATGTCAATGGTCTAAATGCACCAGTTAAGAGACACAGAGTGGCAAAATGGATCAAAAAAATTGAATCCGACATTCTGCTGCCTTCAAGAAACACATCTGAACAATTGGAGCAAAGACAGACTCAAAATAAAAGGCTGGAAAACAATCCTTCACTCAAACAACCCATCCAAAAGGGCTGGGGTAGCCATACTGTTATCCAACAACATAGACTTCAGGCTAAAAGAAGGTCAGAAGGGACAATGAAGGTCACTTCTTAATAGTCAAGGGATGCATATATCAGGAAGAAATCACGCTATTAAACATATATGCACCCAATGAGGGGGCCAGAAAAATACCTAAAACAACTACTAATAGACTTCAAAGAAGACATTGACAGCAACACAACTGTAGTTGGAGACTTCAACACTGCTCTATCAACCCTGGATAGATCAACAAGATTGAAACTTACCAAGGAAATACTGGCCCTAAAAGAAGAGATGGAAGAAAGATGGCTGGAAGACATATACAGGGCATTTCATCCCCAAAAAGCTGAATACACTTTCTTCTCCAGTGCACATGGAACATACTCCAAAATAGATGACATGCTAAGCCATAAATCATACCTCCATAAAATCAAGAAGATAGAAATTGTGCCAACTATTTTTTCAGACCATGATGCACTGAAAATAGAAGTTAATTGTACACAAAAAAAGAGACCAACACCAAGTACCTGGAAACTAAACAGCTCACTGCTGAACAAACAGAAAGTCATAAAAAGAAATCAAAGAGGAAATCCAAAGATTACTGGAAACAAATGAGACTGAAGACACGAATTACCAGAACTTGTGGGATACAGCAAAAGCAGTGTTAAGAGACAAGTTCATATCTCTTCAGGCATTCATCAGAAAAGAAGAAAAGGCCATCACAAACAGTCTGACCTCACAACTTAAGATCTTTGAGAGTGATCAACAAAAAGGAGCCCAACCCAAGCAGAAAGAAAGAAATAATAAAACTTAGAGCAGAAATCAATGAGATGGAACGTCAAAAAACAATCCAGAAGATCAACGAAACCAAAAGCTGGTTCTTTGAAAAAATAAACAAGATTGACAAACCACTTGCAAGACTTGTAAGAAAAGGAAAAGAGAGAACCCAAATAAATAGAATCAGAAATGAAAATGGGGACATCACAACAGAAACCACAGAAATTCAAAAGATCATCAGAGATTACTATGAGAGCCTGTATGCCACGAAACAAGAGAACGTAGTAGAAATGGACAAATTCCTGAATTCCTATAGCCTCCCAAATCTGCAACAAGAATATTTGGAATACCTCAACAAACCTATCTCCATCGAGGAGATAGAATCGGTAATCAAAAGTCTCCCCAAACACAAAAGCCCAGGTCCAGATGGATTCACCAGTGAATTCTACAAAACCTTTAAAGAGGACCTACTCCCAATTCTTTTTAAGCTCTTCAGGCAAACTGAAGAAACAGAAACACTACCAAATAGCTTTTACGAGGCACATATCACCCTGATACCCAAAGCACAGAGATGTCACAAAAAAGGAAAACTACAGACCAATCTCCCTGATGAATACAGATGCTAAGATCTTCAACAAAATACTAGCAAATAGAATCCAAAGAGTCATCAAAAAGATTATACACCACGACCAAGTGGGATTCATCCCGGGAATGCAAGAATGATTCAGCATCCGCAAGTCAGTCAACATAATACATCATATCAACAAAAAAGAAAAATAAAAACCATATGATCATATCAATAGACGCAGAGAAGGCATTTGACAAGATTCAACACCCTTTCATGATAAAAGCTCTCCGTAAAATGGGGATTGAATGAACCTTCCTCAAGATAATCCAGGCCATCTACTACAAGCCCACAGCGAGCATCATTCTCAATGGGGAAAAACTGAAAGCCTTCCCCTTAAGATCAGGGACAAGACAAGGCTGCCCACTCTCACCACTTCTATTCAATATAGTATTGGAAGTACTTGCCATAGCAATCAGGGAAGAAAAAAGACATCAACGGCATCCGGATAGGAAGTGAAGAAGCCAAGTTGTCACTATTTGCAGATGACATGATATTATACCTGGAAAACCCAAAACTCACTACCAAGAGGCTCCTAGAAATAATACATTCCTATAGTAGGGTGACAGGGTACAAAATCAATACCCAAAAGTCAATGGCCTTCCTATATGCAAACAGCAAAAGAGAGGAAAGGGACATTAAAGAAACTATCCCATTCACAATTGCTCCGCAGAAAATCAAATACCTAGGAATCAGTTTGACAAAGAACATAAAGGATCTCTACAAAGAAAACTACAAAACGTAACTTCAGGAAATAAAAGAAGACCTGAGGAAATGGAGACACATTCCTTGCTCATGGATTGGAAGGATTAACATTATCAAAATGGTTATACTCCCTAGAGCTTTTATACAGATTCAGTGCGGTCCCTATAAATATACCCATGATGTTCTTAAAAGAAATTGAACAAACACTCCTGAAATTTGTATGGAATAATAAATCCCCAAGAATAGCTAAAGCAATCCTTGGGAAAAAGAAGATGGGAGGTATCACTTTCCCCCAACCTCAAACTCTACTACAGAGCAGTTGTAATTAAGACAGTGTGGTATTGGTATAGAGACAGACCCATAGACCTATGGAATAGAACTAAATATCCTGAAACACACTCTCAAATATACAACCACTTAATCTTCGATAAAGGAGCAAAAAATATTAAGTGGAGCAAAGAAAGCCTCTTCAACAAATGGTGCTGGGAAAACTGGGCAGCTACGTGTAAAAAAATGAACTTAGACCTCCTTTTAACGCCATGCACAAAAGTCAGATCAAAATGGATTATAGATCTCAACATCAGACATGAATCTATAAGGTACATCGAAGAAAACATAGGAGAAATGCTCTATGACATCGAAACTAAAAGTATCTTTAAAGATGACACACCACTGACCAAGCAAACGGAAGCAAAGATAAACAAATGGGATTATATAAAATTGAAAAGCTTCTGCACCTCAAAAGAAATGGTGACCAAGATAAAAAAGACAATCCACAGAGTGGGAAAGGATATTCACCCAATACCCATCTGTCAAGGGGTTAATATCCAGGATATATCAGGCACTGGTAGCCCTTCACAAGAAAAAAACAGCCAACCCCATCAAAAAATGGGGAGAAGAAATGAACAGAAGCTTCCAAAAAGAAGAAATTCAAATGGCCAAAAGGCATATGAAAAAGTGCTCTTCATCTTTAATCATCAGGGAGATGCAAATCAAAACAACAATGAGGTACCATCTCACACCACAGAGACTGGCACACATCCAAAACAGCAAGAACAACCGGTGCTGGCGTGGATGTGGGGAAAAAGGGACTCTCATCCACTGTTGGTGGGAGTGCCGACAGGTCCAGCCCTTTTGGAAAACAATATGGGCATTCCTCCAAAAACTAGACATTGAGCTCCCATTTGATCCAGCAATAGCACTCCTGGGAATATACCCTAGAGACCGAAAAACACATAGCAGAAACACTATCTGTACTTCTTTATTCATCTCTGCGCTATTCACTTTAGCTAGAATCTCGAAACAACCTAAATGCCCAAGAACAGAGGACTGGCTAAAGAAACTGTGGTTCATCTACACTATGGAATACTATGCAGCTGTCAGAAAAGATGAAATTATGAAATTTACCTGCAAATGGATGGACATGGAGACTATCATGCTGAGTGAAATTAGTCAGAAGGAAAAGGACAGATATAGAATGACTGCATTCATTAATAGGATATAAATAGATACCAGTGTTTTACTAAATGTGGGAAATGGTAATGGCAGATTAAAACTCACCATTGAATATACACAAAGAGACTTAAGTGATAAACTCTAAATATCTGCAGGGCTAGCCACAATATGTAAAACAAGAGGGAGAGAGAGATGCAGAGACAAGAGAGAGAGACAGAGAGAGAAAAGAGAGGGGCTACCTGCTGTTGAGATAGCCTGGGGTGGGGGGGGGGGGGGGGGTACATTGGTGGTGGAAATGGGGCACTGGTGGAGGGATGGGTGCTGGAATACTGTATTACCAAGAACCAATTGTGAACACCTTTGTAATTATATGCCTCACGGTGGTATAATAAAAATTTAAAAAAAAATATGAAAGCCAATGCCACAGTAGAAATTCTCCATTTCCTTAAGGCAAAGTTCAGGTCCATATCTGTCCTAAGGATAGTGATGAAACTATTGTTTTTTTCCCCTGAGCTTTTACTGCCCTGATAATGCCATTTCTAACCTCTCTCTGAGATATTCATGTTATTGAATTCCTATCATCAACACTAAGTTTTCTGAGTTGGACAACTGTCTTAACCTCTGAAATACTGCATAAACTTTTAAGGATCATGCTAAAAGTTTTATAGAATTTCATTATGTTTAATAAATTAATCAAATAAAGAACTTAAAACATACCAGTCTTATGTAAGTGCTAGATCATTGTTTTTATATAATTAAAATGCTGTTTATTCCATAGCTAAATTGTTCATCTTTCTAGCTGTAAATTTTTTCTTTCAAAAAATAAAAATATTACTTTATTACTATAAACACCATGGTTTGCAAAATTATTTATAATACAGTTGTTAGGGGAATTTTTTATGTTCTAACCAACCCTAGCACTTGAGTGATTTTCCTTTCACCATTGTTCACATTTCCCCCAACCACCGCCTGAACCTTTTCCTTTAGCACACACCACAATAATTTGTTTTATATTTCTTGAAGCAACACAATGGGAGAGGAATTTTGAAAAACACTTTCATAAAATAAAATTTGTGAAATTGTGAAAATATATTACCAGAGGGTTGTTAAATATTTAAGGAAATATTTAACTAAGCTGTCCATTGCTATTTGAACCTTCTGTGTTAATGTTTAGTTGTTGTTATTGTTGTTGCATTTTTTGTTGGTTTCTGTAATTTCCCATCTAATTTGGTGTGCTCCTACTGGAATTTCAGTACTGTGCATTATAGAGGTGTTATTAGGCCACATATGCTGGGCATGTTGCTATGTGGTCCCAAAACTTCAGTATCTGTAAAATTTGAGTCTGCAAAAATTCTTAATGAAGCTATGTTGTCAGCCTCTAGTATGGCCACACTGGCCTTTTGGAGGAGGAGTTTGTGTGGAGAATTGTCTTCCAGTCTTTGACTTTGAGTCTGTGTTTGCTCTGATTATTCAGATGTGTTTCTTGTAGGTAGCAGAATGTTGGATTCAGTTTTTTAATCCATTTTGACACTCTGTCTCTTCATTGGTGCATTTAGGCCATTAATGTTGAGAGAGATTATTATCATAGGATTTTTGTGCCATCTTTTTGAATAAGTTTGTTGCACTTTTAGGGTTTGTCTTATTTTACAGTAGCTCCTTTAGTTTTTCTTTTAAAGTTGGTTTTGAGTCTATCAAGTTCTTCTTAAGCTGTTGCTTATCTATGAAGCTCTGTATCTCTCCTTAAAATCTGAATGTGAGTCTGGCTGGGTAAAAAATTCTTTGTGAGGCCTTCCTTTCTTTAAGTCTTTTCACAATATCCCGCCATTGTCTTCAGGCTCTGAATATTTCCTCTGAAAACTCTGCTGTAAATCTTAGTGATTCTCCTTTGTATGTGATTTCTTTCTTTGAGCTTGCTGCTTTCAGTATTCTATTGCTATCTATGGTTCTTTGTCATTTTTACTAGGATGTGTCTTGAGTTATTCTTATTTGGGACCATTATGGCTCAGATAGTGGTAAATGATCACTCTGTTTAATAACTGCATGCTCAAAATAGGTAAGGAACAAGCATAATAACCTCTTAGTAATACAAACCATCAAACTGGAGAGGAAGAGGGAGAAAGAAAAAAAAAGGTGCCTGCCACACAAAAGATCCACTTAATAACCTCTACATGTATGTATTGCAATCCACAATGTTTAAGAGAAGGAAGAGAAAAAGAGAGATAAAGAGAAAGAGCTAACAAACCTGCCATAGAAGCAGGCTAGGGGAGAGGGGAGGGAATTGGGGACACTGGTGGTGGGAAATGGGCACTGGTGGAGGGATGGGTGCTGGAACACTGTATGACCATAATCCAAATATGAAAATCTTTGTAACTGTATATCTCAGTGGTGGTATAATAAAAATATTAAATTTTTAAAATGTACCTGCCATAGAGACAGGATGGGAATGGTGTGGCAGGGAGGGAAAGAAGGGCATTGATGGTGGGAAATGTACACTGATGGAGGAATGGGCACTGGGACATTGTGTGACTGAAACCAGATCATTAACAGCCTTCTAACTGTATCACACAGTGATTCAGTAAACATAAAAATAAAAAAAAAACAATGACCGAGGAAGAAATAAGCAGCACAGAGCAACTAATGACTATTGCAATTTTAACCGCGTCATCTAGACAGACATGTGATTTCAGATATCTACACCCTGCATTTTCTTTCCTCTGACACAGCATGTCCTAACTAATAGGAAATTCAGTTTATTGGTTCTTGCACCAGCAGAATTCATTGCCCATATCTTTTATATGATATCCCTATTTGTATAAACTAAAGTCAAAAGTCATGTTTGCTTGAACAGGATAAATTCTAATAACTACAGATATACTTAACTTATTTACCTTTCATATATTTTACATAGAAATTAGCATATTATATAATTTACTTAAATGTCCATTTATTTAAGTACTGTTTGCTTTCATTTTTCATATTTACTATATTTTCCCAAGAGCTTATAGAATCTAATTCTTTATTTTATTTATTTATTTTTTTTGCTTTTTTGGGTCACACCCGCGATGCTCAGGGGTACTCCTGGCTCTGCACTAAGGAATCACTCCTGGCTGTGCTCAGGGGACCATATGGGATGCCGGGGATCGAACCGGGCCCGCATGGGCCGGCCACATGCAAGACAACGCCCTACAGGCTGGGCTATCGCTCCGGCCCAGAATCTAATTCTTTAGAGATAATCACTAAATATATATTGGGTGACTAAATAAATTCAAACAAACCCACAGAATAGATGTCTTCCTGTTTTCGCATTGAAGAAACTAAGTGACAATTTATTCAGGTTAAGTATCTTGCTAAATGTCACAGATACTAAGTCAAGGGAACAGCCCAACTTTATCTTGCAACAAGTCATTCAAATAAATTCTCATTCTACTTAGGTGGAAACAAAATGTATGTGTCCTTCTGATATTCTGAAGAATATCATTGTTCCAGAATATTCCTTGCATGACTTCACTACTTCCTGGAACTTCAGGTTATGTTATATCAGACAACTCAAGAAGCAAGAATGCCACTTTCTATTCTCTCTTTTGTTTATAATATTTTTACAGTCACTGCAATCAGTGAGCAAAAGGGACCTGGCAGATGAACCCAACTTTCACTGAGGAAAAAGACAGAGAACACAGACTTGCTATTGACTTTAATGGATTGGAGTTCATCTGAGTTTCCATTCTTAGGAAGAGTTTTTTTCCTTTGTTCCTTCTAGTTACCCTTAAAAATGAATGTTTATTGATCTGATATATAAATTTTTTATTTAATAACTCTTGCTTACAAAGTATAGAAAATTTCAAATGTTAAAATAAGTTTACTTCATTCTATTCTTAGACATGCATCGGTGTTAAAAAAACAACAATAAAAACTAAACTAACCAGCACAATTTCATGTTTTTAACTTCTATATGTTTTTTAATTGAATCACCTGTGATACACAGTTACAAAGTTATTGACGACTGGATTTCAGTCATACAATGCTCCACTGACCATCTTTTAGTAGTGCATGTTTCCTACCAATTCCCCCATTCCCCCTCCCCCAATGCTGACACAGTAAGACAGGCACTTTTCTCTCTCTCTTCTCTTCTCTTCTCTTCTCTTCTCTTCCTCTTCTCTTCTCTTCTCTTCTCTTCTCTTCTCTTCTCTTCTCTTCTCTTCTCTTCTCTTCTCTTCTCTTTCT
>JAJIBD010011225.1:0-47349 GCA_021461705.1 Cryptotis parvus
ATTAAAATTAAGAAAGTGTGTTACTATATATGTATATGTACATGACCTGCAGTCAAAGATCTTATGTTATAGTAAGGGCACCATGATAAAAATAGAAATTATTTTATGCTTTGTATTATTTCATGCTAATTTATCTGTTATTAATGTTAATTCATCTCTTATTATATATCATCTATATATCTATACCTTCTTGAGAAATTTGCCTGTTGTCATAATAGAACATTTCTCTGAAATAAACTGAATTAGATATCCCATATATTTTATTTAATGTTTTTAGTGAACAGTCTTAGAGGGAAGTATACAAGATCTGAAGTATGTGTAGAACCCAAAATTATTTATTTTAAATACAGAAATGCCTTTCATTTTGGCATAGAGATTAACAATGCATATTAAATAGTTTAAAAATATATATAGGTGATTGAATAAAATGGATTTGTTTCATATCAAAAGTTTCACTATTCAGATTTTTAGGTTGAGAAGTTCTGACAAACAGTAAAGTTTGCCCAAGACAGAGCTTATGCATACTCATCATCTGTTTCTGATAGTGGCATAGTGTTGACTCTTAATATGGAATCACAGAGGACATTTCTAACAGTAAAACTAATCAGCAGTCTCACTAGAACTCTTCTCTAATAAAATTCTTGCATACTATTTTAAATATAGCTGATTATTCTGCCTTACATGAATATAATCATCAAGTAGCATAATGTACTTCACTATAGAGAAAGTCAAGCATACTTTAAAAAATGTTTTAACCCTTTTGCATCCTATATTTTAATAATGTCATGCTTAGTTCAGTCATCTACCTCTAGCAGCAAGCAAATTACTTTTGGTACTAACAATTGCATTGCCTAGTATAAAATTGCTTAAATTATAGATTGTACTCACACACACACATACACACACAAAGTAGGGCATTTTTTAAAGCAAAATAGACCCGTCCCATTTTTAGAATTTATTTTAGAAATGCAAATTGCATTTCAGAACAAGATACAGATAGAGGAGTTGCCTTGCTTCAGCCACAAGAAAATCAACTAAAATTAACCACAGAAAAAGGAAACTAGGGGGGATCCCTTTGTTTAATGCAAGGCTGAAGCCTCCCTGCACCTCAGTAGTCAACAGGATGCACAATAAAGAGGACACAGAAAAAACTCATGCCTTACTGAAAGGGACGCACAGAGAAATGACTGGAGGCTGCATTTGGGAGCAGAGGCACAACCTGAAGAAAAGTTGCTCTGTCTAAAAATCCGAAAAGTGAAAACAGCAGAGAGGTGCATGTCCTTGGTCTGGGAGAAGCTCCTCTGGGCATATTGAGATGCTGCACCAGGCTCCGGTGAGGACAACAGGAAAAATTACTCTAAACTCGGTCCTCTGTTCTCTCCCCATTCACCTGTCCTGTGCAGTGCATTGACAACTGGCAATTGGCCAGAGTTCATCAGAGATGAACTTCGATGAACTCTGCTTCATCAGAGATGAGGGTCTGAAACATACACACAGACAGAACATCCCACCCCCAATCCCCACCTCCCGTGCATTATCAATGACAAAGGACTTTCATTCCCCTTCTGACACAACTCAAAGACACACCTTTAGGGCCTGAGCGATAGCATAGCGGGTAGAGTGTTTGCCTTGCAGGGTTCATCCCATTTGGTGCCCTGCGCACAGCTAGGAGTAATTCCTGAGTGCAGAGCCAGGATTAACCCTTCAGCATCTCCAGGTGTGACCCAAAAATTAAAAAAAAAGATAAACCTTAGTACATACAAAAACAGGTGAAATATTTAAAAGCAGATAAAAGCAAATCAACCCTTCCTGTCACTTGCTTAAATAGTAAATTTAGTTGAATTCTCTAAGTGGTCCATTCACAAACACACAAAGGGGATGGGATACGTAGGCAGAGATATGTTTCAGTGTTAGAGCACTGACATTCTTGGTGTGAAAATCTGTGTTGAATTCCTCAAATGACCAGAGATTGTAAAGACATTAAGGTGCTTGCCTTGGACTTGGTCTACCTCAGTATTATCCCTGGCAGTGCATATGGTTCCTTGAGAACCACCAGGATTGATCCCTGAGCTAAGAGGCAGAAGTAGCCCCTAAGCGCCACCAGTTGAGACCCCAAACAAAAAACAAAGCAAAATTATTCTTGCCACTGAGGATGGTTCTGTAAGTGCCACTGTGAAGGTAGGAATAATGATCTGGGCACAACCCTGCGCACCACTGCATGTAATCCCAACACCCTTCCACCCAAGCAATAAAAAGGAACAGATGAAATATATATATTACATGGCTACAGAGACCTTTTATTAAATCACTCTCTAAATGTATATGGTTCAACAAATTAAAAAATAATTTTAAAATTACAATACATGAACTAGCTAGACACCTCAAAACCCAAGTAACAAAGCACTAATTATTCAGTAGTGACTTGTGTTGTTGGTTGATTTTTTTTCTTAGTTGTGTTTATTGCCCTTTGTGTTTTTGTTTTGTGGGTTTTTTTTGTTTTTGTTTTTTGCTTTACATTTTGCTTGTCATAGTCTATGCATGTCGCTGAGAAGCTAATCAGGAAAGGTCAACGGTAGAGACAAATAATGCTGTATTGAAATCCAAACTTTTTTGTGAAAGGACTGTAATAATAATGGTATTACAAGAAAGGAAAACTACTATTTAGACAACAAATACTCCATGCAAATATTTCAGGGATTTATATTTCCTGAAATATTTCCATATCCCCTACAACCATGAGTAATGCCAAGGCCCAACCAGGTGCCAGTGGAGACTAAGTAGGAACTGTACTACTCATATTCAGGTATAGATAGTCCTCCCTCCTCAGTGCGTTTGTGTCGAGAGAGTAGGGGATCCTCTTTTCAGACCTCTCAGGAACCTATGAGTGATGATAATTCCTTCCCTATCTGCTCCCTTAAAGACTGAAAGAGAAGCAGAACTTTGAACCCACCAAAAGTACCATTAAATAAATTATTTTGAGACTATCGCTTCAGGCCCCACAGATAACCTAAAAGTAAATAGAAAAAATAATAAAGGCCCAAATTTATTCATAAAATAAAACATTAAACATCAACAATACATCAAGTAAAAATCTTTATTTTCCCTTACTGGTTTAGTTGGTGTGATATAAATGATTTTATCCCATTCAGTCTTACGTCAGGAATTATGAGACTAACCACTTTTTAGAATAGACTTGTGCAACTTTAAAGTGCTTGGAACGCTCCATCAAAAAATACTACAACCCACACAAATGGTGCAGCCCTTTCCCACAGTGTTGTTTATTAACGCATGCCATCTTTATTGGAGATAAACCATTGGTTTATAGTTGACTATATAGGCAATCATCAGAGCAAAATAAAACTAAACCTTATCTGTGAATGACAGGACACTTAAAATTTTGAAGATTAATGTCTGTGCTCACACATGGTTGATGATTTTTGGAACAAGCAAAAAGAGACTGTTACTCAAAGAAACAAACAAATATAAATTGGAATGCTTTCTCTCCAGATTTCTGTTTTGAATGACATTTCTCTTATGCAAAGTTGCATGAACAATGAGCAGACAATGGTTGAAGTAAATCCCACTATCCACTCATACTTTAATTTATGAAAATACAATATTCTTACTTTGACAGAATTTCAGGGGAAACTTTTAGTATATGCATAAATAAAGCAATAAATGAGAAGAATACACTTGCAGCCTATCTTTTCATTTGGCATAGACTATAAAACTGTACTTTCTTTCTACTACACAAAGTGGCAAATAATCAATAATCACATATTGAATTCCTGAATCAGTTCTTAAAGGACTCTGGATGTTAGATATCAGGTTACAAGAAGAAAAAATTTTGTTTTTTATTTGTTTTAATTTTTTAAAATTTTTTATTATACCACCATGAGACATACAATTACAAATGTGTTCATAATTGGTTCTTGGTAATACAGTATTCCAGCAACCATCCCTCCACCAGTGCCCCATTTCCACCACCAATGTACCCCACCCCCTCCCGCCCACCCCAGGCTGCCTCAATAGCAGGTATCCCCTTTCCTCTCTTTCTCTCAATGTTTCTCTGTCTCTGTTTCTCTCTCCCTCTTATTTTACACATTGTGGCTAGCCCTGCAGATAGTTAGAGTTTATCATTTAAGTCTCTTTATGTATATTCAACGATGAGTTCTAGTCTGACATTACCATTTCCCACACTTAGTAAAACACTGGTATCTATTTATATCCCACTAATGAATACAGTCATTCTATATCTGTTCTTTTCCTTCTTACTAATTTTACTCAGCATGATAGTCTCCATGTCCATCCATTTGCAGGTAAATTTCATAATTTCGTCTTCTCTCACAGCTGCATAGTATTCCATAGTGTAGATGTACCAGTTTCTTTAGCCACTCCTCTGTTCTCAGGGACTTAGGTTGTTTCCAGATTCTAGCTATTGTGAATAGAGCAGTGATGAGTAACAAAGTACAAATAGTGTTTCTGCTATGTGTTTTTCGGTCTCTAGGGTATATTCCCAGAAGTGGTATTGCTGGATCAAATGGAAGCTCAATATCTAGTTTACGGAGAAATGTCCACATTGTTTTCAAAAGGGCTGGACCAATCGGTACTCCCACCAACAGTAGATGAGAGTCCCTTTTTTCCCCACATCCACGCCAGCACCGGTTGTTCTTGCTGTTTTGGATGTGTGCCAGTCTCTGTGGTGTGAGATGGTACCTCATTGTTGTTTTGATTTGCATCTCCCTGATGATGAATGATGAAGAGCACTTTTTCATGTGTCTCTTGGCCATTCTAACTTCTTTTTGGAAGTTTCTGTTCATTTCTTCTAACCATTTTTTGATGGGGTTGGCTTTTTTTTTCTTGTGAAGTGTTACCAGTGCCTGATATATCCTGGATTTTGACCCCTTTTCGGATGGGCATTGGGTGAATATTCTTTCCAACTCTGTGGATTGTCTTTGTATCTTGGTCACTGTTTCTATTGAGGTGCAGAATCTTTTCAATTTTATATAATCCCATTTGTTTATCTTTGCTTCCATCTGCTTGGTCAGTGGTGTTTTATCTTTGAAGATGTTTTTAGTTTTGATGTTGTAGAGCATTTTTCCTATGTTTTCTTCAATGTACCTTATAGATTCATGTCTGATGTTGAGATCTATAATCCACTTTGATCTGACTTTTGTGCATGGCATTAGAAGGAGGTCTAAGTTCATTTTTATATGTAGCTGCCCAGTTTTCCCAGCACCGTTTTTTGAAGAGGCTTTCTTTGCTCCATTTAATATCTTTTGCTCCTTTATCGAAGATTAAGTGATTGTATATTTGAGGATATGTTTCAGGATATTCAGTTCTATTCCATAGGTCTACGGGTCTTTCTCTATACAAATACCACACTGTCTTAATTACAACTGCTTTGTAGTAGAGTTTGAGGCTGGGGAAAGTGATCCCTCCCATCATATTTTTTCCCAGGATTGTTTTAGCTATTTGTGGGGGTTTTATTCCATACAAATTTCAGGAGTATTTGTTCAATTTTTTTGAAGAATATCATGGGTATCTTTATATGGACTGCATTGAATCTGTATAAGGCTCTAGGGAGTATTACCATTTGGACAACATTATCCTTCCAATCCACTAGCAGGGCATGTGTCTCCATGTCCGCAGGTCCTTCTTTATTTCCAGAAGTAATGTTTTGTAATTTTCTATGTAGAGATCCTTTACATTCTTTGTCAAACTGATCCCTAGGTATTTGATTTTCTGTGGTGCACCTGTGAATGGATAGTTTCTTTATTATTATTTATTCATTCATTTATTTGTTTGTTTGTTTATTTATTTATTTATTTATTTGTTTTGCTTTTTGTGTCATACCCGGTGATGCTCAAGGGGTTACTTCTGTCTCTTTACTCAGGAATTACTCCTGACGGTGCTCGGGAGACCATATCGGATGCCTGTGATCGAACCTGTGTCGCCGTGTGCAAGGCAAATGCCCTACCCGCTGTGCTATTGTCTCGGCCCCTGGATTATTTCTTTAATGTACCTTTCTTCTATTTCATTTTTTTTCCCAATGGAATTTTTATTCGACCAGGTTCTAGATTAAACTTATGTTAACCTTTTTGCTAATCATTAAATTTGTCTGCGCTTAGTTTTGCCATAACCACACAGAGCTAATGCCCAGTTCTCTTCAGCATCATTGTACTTGTTTTGTCCATACACTTAGAAGAGTACTCCTAGAACTACCCAGTTCATGATGCTGGAAGGCACTCAGACTTCTATTCAGGGCTTCAGCAGTCTGTTGTTTAAATCTTACCCTGTTGATTTGAGTTCATCAGAATTTCCTGGAGCAAAGACAACATGAACTTTAGAGTTGGAGTGAATAGAGATTAACTTCTGAAATGTGTTTTTTTCCTGGTTAATTTTTAAAGTTGGAGCAATAATTAAGGATATGTTAAGAAGTTCTTAGGCATAATATATAAATATGATATATATATATTGTTTATAACTATAAATTTAATAGCATCTTACATATGCTTGTAGTTATGGTTTTTCTATATAAGTAGTATTTATATAGAATTTTTCTCTAAGTATGGGAAATAAAAGTAATTTCTGAAAAACACTTAATATAGTATTGGATGTTTTCAGAATTAGAATAATAAATCAAAACACATTGCTGTATATTATTTTTTCTTCTTTGATTTGAAATTCTAACAAAGTCTTCAAATTGCTAGAATTATATGGACTAAAAAATTTAATGACTGATAAAAATCATGATTGAGCTACTGATTCCAATTATTTCAACTATCTCAGTTTGGACAAAAGCTTATCTAAAGTTTTACTTACAATCAAAGGGTTAAGTAATAACTTCAAAATAGCTGCACTATTATTTCTCATATATCAAAATGGTAAACAAGCACAGTAACATTTTTTAAATGACAGTGGAGTAAATGTTTGAACTATTGAAAGGATTCAGGTCTATATGCCTCCCATCAGGAAACTTAATGACTATATGTCTGCTGAATTAGTCTGATGACTGAGCAAATCTGAAACTCAAAAATTATGCAAAAGCAATATAGTACATATACTGAAATTTTCATAAACAAGTACCTACTGTGATATAATTTTTCTATTATTACAGTTGATGCTTTATAATCAATCAATCTGGAACACTCAACTTTGTCAGACTCTTTTGCTTGGCTTCTTTTCTCATTATTGTACCAGCTCAAATGTGCCAGCAATATGGGAACTGCTTATGCTTCAGAGCTTGCTCTTAATTGTAACTAATATCTTCAAACAAGTAATACAATGCTTTTCATACTGGTATTAAATTAATGTAGACATGGAATTCTCTAGACTCTAAAAGCTAATAGAATATGATAAGCTTCTGCTCTGGCCACACAGTTTAAATGAAGGAATGCTTCCAGAGAAACACAGCTCCAAAACCTGTGTGTCTAATAACATCTTTGAGAGTCAAACAGATTTTTCAATGTTGGGTTAAATAATAAAAAGTATGTATGTAATTATTAAATAAGTCTAGAAGACTACCGAAGTTGACAGGGATAAAAATCAAAACTGAATATGGGTGCTGTTAAAATAACAATATATAACACAGAAATTAATAATGCAGAATTAGGTATAGTTAAATGATTCAACTCAGCATATCAAATCAATATCTATATCAGAGGCTACATGTGTATGTGAGATAAAAAGGCAAACTTACTTTTTATTATTATTGAAATATTTTTTTAAAATTAGCAAACTTCTATGGTTGGAGACTACCATATCAAACACTGAACAAAGGTTTAACATTAGGAGGCAGCATAAATTAATGACAAGAGTATAGCAGTTCAAATAATAAAAACATGACCTTATTACTTATTAATGTAATTGCTTTCAGCTTTAGTGTTCTAATGAAAAATAGCACAGTAATAACTACTTTATAAGTTGTAATCATGAAAAATAATTGCTATCATTAAAAATAGCTTAAAAATTCAAGTAATTTAGAATTTGAGAAAGTAAAATTTGCGAAATTCAAGCAAAAACAAGATCATTATATTGTGAAGTTTAAAATCATCAGACAAAACTAATCATCATTAAGTATTGTTAGGTTTTGAAGATCTAAACTTATGTCAATACCAAATTTACTATGGGAATAAGACTAATTTTGTAGACACTTTAGAGAAGAATAAAAAACTTCAATCAACAGGCACTAAAACTACTCACCACTCAAAACTTTGCTGCTATCAGCAATTCATTCAAGGTTTCTATCCCACAAATACAAAAATATGAATACTCATGCCGGTGTATTAGTACCAGTTCATTTCTTCCCTATTTGCAATAGCAAATACTTGGAAACTACTCAAGTGCCCTAAAACAAATAAGTAGATAAAGAAGTTGTGGCATATAAACACAATGGAATTATTATTCAAGTGTAAGAGAAGCTGATGTGTCGAGTAATTCCTGCCATCGTACAGTTAAGAAAGAGAAACTTCTCTAAATCTGACACTGAACTACTGGCCTGGTTTAACAGCAATCATCAGAAAGGACCCCCCAAGGCTACCTAAGCACTATTTGAGAGAACTCCCCTAATAAGACCAGATCTCAAGTGACAAAATGGCAGGACCGGTCAGACTTATGCATGTATTGTTTTTATATATATTACATATAAGATTTAAGATATAATTTATAATTTACCTTTAAGTATACATTTTTAAATTGCATTAGAGACTGCACAATAAAGTAACACGTATAATAAAGTACTAACAATATCTTATAAATCTGTAACACTTTTATGTTCAAAGTAAGCTTTGGGTATATCTCAGAGTATCTGTCAAATTTGTGAGATAGATCATTGAAGCACCCAAATTATGAGATAGTTAATATGAGTTGCAAAATCTCTTACAGATTGTATTGCTTAGGAATTTTGGTGACCTAGACCAATAAAACTTTTAAAAAAAAAATTTCCAACTTTCTCCTCTCCTTCTTATCCTTCACCTCCTCCTCCTTTTGCCTCTTCCCTCTCCTCCTCCTCCTTCTTTTAGAAAAAATACTTGTTCTTTCATGGAAGAAACAACATGTCTTTCATATATTGAAAATCACTTTAGTAATCTTAGTTTAGTACATAGGAAACATAGAACAAAATAAAATAAAATTATAAAAAGCTAACTAAATATTTAAAATAATTGACTATATATAGTCAATATATACATATTTCCATATATCTATAATATATGGAAATATATATATATATCTTCCAAAAAATATATATATCTTATATGAAAGATATATATATCTATATCTTCCATATATTTATAGCATCCTCGAAGCAAAAATTAGCCCTCTTTCTAACCAATAGCAGAAAATGAATCCCTCCCATTTGACAGAATGCATTAAATGCCTTTGGATTATGTATCCAGTAACTGAGAGATGTACTGGCTACATTGGCTACGTAGTACTCTCTCTTTTCTTCCTCCCTCTCTCTCCCCCTACCCAGTTCATTTTCTATAGCACTATAAAAGAGCAGTCACAGCCAAAGTACCCCTGGCATCTGCAAACATTCTAAATCATACTTGGAAGGTTCCCTCTTGTGCTACTAGAAGCATCCTCTTGAAGGAGAAATTTTTTGGAGACTAGAGTGACATTTGCTAAGCATTAGTTTCAAAAACAGAGTATAACAAGTGCTTTGAGTTGATTTTATAATGTTTTCACTTATGTCCACAAATGAGTTCAATCTAAATATTTTTATTTTCTGAAGGAAATGGAGTTAAGTAAGCACGAAAGTAAATTATTCAGCACAATTTATTTATATTATTTCATATATTTATTCATTACTCAAGTCATGCTAATTTACAAGATTTCATATCACCTACAAATATCATAATCTTTCATAACAGTTCATGGGTCCGTCTCCCCTTTTTTTTCTCCGTCTTCCTCTAGATTCCTCCATTCTGAGGTCTGAGTCCAAGAGTTTAATTCCATAGTTTAATTTTCTCCCTTGCTTTTTTTTTTTACATCTCACTTATGAGTGAGATCATACAGTATTTGATTTTTCTCCTTCTACATTTTCCATTAATAGAGCCTTCTCCAGTTCCATCTAAATAGTTGTAAAAGACAAGATTTTATCTTTCTTACAGCTGAGTAGAATTTTAAAAAATGCATTCAAGTGGCTAAAGTAAATAAAAGCAATAGAAAAAACTATGTTGGCAAGTTTTAGTGATTAGTCTCAAATTTGGCTTACACTGAAGTTCAAGAATGCACTTACAAAAGCTAAATTTCATCACTTTTTAAAATCTATATTATTCTGTATACATCAAATAACTCAAAGGATAATTTACTGACATATAGTGCATTTATGGAGTCAAACATATTGTTATTTATAATATTCTCAAAACAGCAGTATAGCAAACTCTATGCACACAACAGTACACAGTGATGTTCCTTAAACTATATAATCCACATGAAAAAATCAATATGTATTCATCCATACTCTGCATCTTATTAAATATGATACTATAGGAATCTGGAATGACATCTAAGTTGTCTTCTCATTTTCACAGGTTTTTAAAGTGTCTTTTATTAAGAATAAGATAAAATAAAGAAGATAATATAATTGCTTCTATATTAGAGCAGATGTTTGTATACTGCTAATATTTTGCTTCAAAAGTCTATCCTGAATCTGTACTCAACTCCTGCACCAGTTACCACAGGAAACATTTCAATAGAATGAACACCTTGTGATGTCACTTGATGAGAGACTCACTTAGGTATATAGCACATACAATTTGCTAAAATCAATTTAAATACATCCTGTGAATTAAGATGTGATGTACATTGTAAAGGTGATAGTTTAACAGATTTAATTATGCCACATTTCTGAAAAGCTTCCTGTAAAGTAATAATAAAGTACTAAAGAGCAAGGAAATAGCATCTTCTGATAAATTAAAGTAGGCAAGAACTTGATACCTACAACAGACACCTTCTACATCCTTTACCTGTGTCCTTGAGTGAAGTGGATATTTGCTATGCTAATAGCCATACAAAAGAAGTACAGATGTGAGTGTTTCAGAGCAAATTGGACTCATGACTTTTGGGTGATGCACCATATGCTATCCTACAATATGAACCAAACACAGATGGGCAACACAATAACTTGAAATAAAAGGAAAAAGACACATAATGGTCAGGAAACATGTCCCTTTATCTGAATCTTTTTTGACACTTGTCTACATAGGTTTGAGAAAATTGATGTGTTCATTTATACCACATTAACATCTGTTGGCACATTCAACGAAAAAAAAAATCATTGTGAAAGACTAGGTGATTACATGTGACAATGTAGAAAATAATTGTCAACCTCAATCATGGTCTTTTAAATTGTATTTATTTTGTTTTGTGGAAGTAAAGCATCTATTACACTCATATATAGATTTTATATGTAAATTATACTTTCAATGAGAAAGAATAATTTGTTTGCTGAATTACCCAGTAGAAGTCTAAAGTTAGAAACTCAAAAGCACTTCATCCAAATGACAGTAAATAGGGAGACTGTTTCAATTGCACCATTTCTTTTGCAAATATTCTGTGGTATGAGACTTCATGTTGTTATCACTTCTGCTCTCAAATAATTTATTCTTGGCACTAAGGTAGAAGAGATATCTTATGTTTTAGAGTCTATTCTGTCACAGAAATAGTCCAATTCTTTACATTCTTAGAATTATTTAGTAGACATTCACTATCACTATCACTATCTTCCCGTTCATCATCTATTTGCTTGAGCGGGCACCAGTGATATCTCCATATGTCCTGTCTCATGCTAGTAGAGCCCAAGGGCATCTGCTTGCTCCAGGAACATAAAGAGCCTCAGACAATTATACTAGGTCATGGGAATGACCTAATATAATAGACAATTATATTAGGTCATGGGAATGACCTAATATAATTGTTACTGGTATTGGCATATCAAATACCACACACAGGCAGCTTGCCAGGATTGCCGTGTGGTGGCATACCCTTGTAGTCACCTCTAAATACAGCATGTATTGATGAACCACACAGCCACAAGTGGCGCGCACGAGCCGGGCTGTGATAGGCTCGTCTGCTACTGGGTGGAGTTCTGATGAGAGGGAAGTCCGATGTGGAAGATGGTGACCCTCATGGAGTTAGGGGGTTCTGACTTGTTGTGAGGCCCTGCTGGGTGGCAGGCCAGGGCTAGAACCCGCCATCCCTCCCTGGTGCCTCAGGAGAGGCTGGGCATAGGGAGAGCAAGTAGAAGCTCTGTCCCATGTCTGTAAGTCTGTGGATCAGTGTTGCAGGACTCCTAAGGGCCGCTGCATCTGCTCTGGATTGCCTCCCGCAAATCACTCCGTAGATAAGGGGGTAGTCTAAATGTGACAGTTTATCCGACCATGTATGCTGTACTAGCTGGTATAAATATTCTCCCATGCTACCACAATCATCGTGGGACTAGCTAGATCTTACCAGCATATTAGCCTGGCCATGCTGGACCCCTAAGTAATTAGACCAGAGAGAAATGCTGTTTGCTTTCAAGCAAACAAGCATGACTCCCTGATATACTCAAAGGCAACTAAAATATAAAACTACAATGAAGTAGAAGAGACTTGTGAAGGCTTGGAGAAATATTTAACTGGCATTAGTATTAGTCCTTGGTACAGAGACATGCCATCTCAGAAACCCCCCCTTCTCTACACTACAAAGGCATTCCCAGGCAGAATTCGGCTCAAAACATTAGCATAGTAAAGGCCCTAGGTGAGGTGCAGGGAGGGATTACCTAAGGGCACTGGACCCTCCCTGTTTTCCATAACAGTGGGAGGAAGGTCTGAGTTATAGGGATATAAACTAGCCGGTTCCCGCTCTCCGGGCCTTCTTCTTTGTGGGATCTCTCCTTGTGAGCGCTCATTCCCTTGGAAGCTTTTTTCTCCTTTACACGTGGTGGTCGTCATCTTGGCCTACACGTGGCTGGGGTTCTAGCCTGGAATCCTAAGCACCGGGCTTTTCCTTTTGCTGACTTGTATACCTGAACCTGTGATAAGTAAAGCCTTTTAAAACTGCATCGGATTCCTGAGTTTTCATCCGTTCCTCGCCGGCCGGAGGTAGAAGGGAACTCGCTTCCCGGCACTGTCGGGACCCGGCGGAGCGCCCTGACAGATCAGCACACCTAGGCTGGATTGAAAAAAAACTGCTACAGGGTGGGTGTCCGTGATCCGGGCTGTGATAGGCTCGTCTGCTACTGGGTGGAGTTCTGATGAGAGGGAAGTCCGATGTGGAAGATGGTGACCCTCATGGAGGCGGAGGGGGGTGTCAGACTTGTTGTGAGGCCCTGTTGCCGTGGCAGGCCAGGGCTAGAACCCACCATCCCTCCAGGGCACCTTGTGTTATTTAACAGACCTTAAATAACAAATTTCATATACAAGAAATTCAAATGATATTCTCAGCTAGTTAGGCTATATTATTACAATAATTAGTTTTGATTTCCAAATTTGTATTACCATTGCCTGTCTTACAGAGAAAGAGATAAACACATATGTTCATTACACATCATACAGAACGCATGAAGCATAGATTGAATTAAGTTTCTTATTGTGTCAAAAGACTGAATAGCATTCTGATAACTTTGTCCATCATGCTTTTGCTTCCTCCAAGAATCCTTTTTTAAAATCAGTGTTTTGGAAAGTGAAAATTTAAGCACTGTTTCCAGAGAGAGAGAATCTAATTTTAAAATGTAAGTTCAGGAAGCAACAATAATTGTGGAGTCAGTATGGAGTTTGTCTTCCACACAGCTCATCTTGATTTGATCTCAGTACCCAGATGATACCCCAGGCCCTGCTAGGAGTGGTCCCTGAGCACCAAACCAGGAAAATAAAGCACTGTTAGATATGACCCAAAAGTCAAAATTAAGATATATATATGTATATATATATATATATGTATATGTATATATATATATACATATACATATATATATATTGCTTTTTGGGTACCATCTGGCAATGCTTATGTGTTACTCTTGGCTCTATGCTCAGGAATTACACCTGGCAGTACTTAGGGTGCCATTTGGAATGCCGAGGGATTGAATCTAGTTTGGCCACATGCAAGGCAAATGTCCTACTGCTGCATTATTGCTCTGGCTGAACAAATAAAATGTTTTTGGTTAACACCCAGCAATGCTCAGGAGTTACTCCTGGCTATGCACTCAGGAATTATCCTGGCTGTGCTCAAGGGACTATATGGGATACCAGGGATCAAAACTGGGTGGGCCATATGCAAGGTAAATACCCTTTCTATTCTATCCCTTCAACCCAAATAAACAATCTCTAAGATTTAAAATATCTAAATTTTGATGAAAACCACAATACTTAGACACTATACAAAAGAAGGCTTTTATTTCAATATTTTCAACAGTGATGGGTTTTACTAGAAATAATAGAATACTGTGTTTTGCAAATAAAATCAGTCATCAACTTCACCAAGTGACGAATGTAATCACAAAGATAATATGAATAATTTATCTTGAACAGCACTATTGTGCTTTTGTGACCATAGGTTGATACCTTATATATTACATATATTTAGATCTAAATCTAACAGTCATTGGTAGCAGAGAGATAAACATGAACCACAGACATGATTTATCAATAATTAAGATTTTTCAGAAGTCAGTTATGGACATGGAATGCAATTATATAATACATTAGAAATACATACTAGAAGATGTATTCTAAAAAAAGGGGATTCAGATGTTAAAATATAAACATAAGCCAAGGAAAATGTATTTTTTAACTTTAGAAAATAAATTCCTGCATTTTTTAATAATATTAATTTGTCCATGTATTAAATGTCATAACATAATTTTAGGATTTATGCAATGGATTTTAATCTAGAAAAATTGCATTTATAATGAAATCCTTTCTATTATTCTTTGTAAAGTAAAATGTCATTTGAAGTACTTTCAATGTGACCTTTATTCAAAGTTTATCCCAAAATGTAGTCTGATAGAACTGCAGAAAATTTGCCGGTCATTCCTTAAAAAGTATTCAAAGGCTATGCTATTTAAAAACATTATCAAATAATATAAATGTATGAAGCTCTCTTAGCAAATCTTAGTAAAATATGTAAACATAAACTAGAGGATCCCATATATACTTATGTGCATTCCAATCACTCATTTCTATTTAAATTTAGATTTGTAAGCTTAATAGGCCACAATCAAAAAGCCAGAGTCTACTTATTAGTCATTCTTGTCACACTGGGAAAACGATACTGTGATATGATGGAAGTATGTTAACTATGGTTACATACTTATGACTAAACTATATGCAAATGTATTTAATATGCTTGTTGACCTAAATTATGAAGTTTTATTTGCCATTTTCCTGCCACCTGCTCCTTGAGGTGTTGCAGGTGTGGTTGCAGTTCCTGGCTGTGTGGGTAGTGGAAGACAGAAGACAGGCTTGTCTACACCCAGGGCTCTGCCCTGTGGACCCCTGGATGGTCGATGGTATGACAAAGAAAAAGACTGGGTCTCCTGGGATGAACCCAGAGTCACGACAGAGCCTGACAAGCTACCCATGGTGTACTCAATATGCCAAATACAGTAACAATAGTGGACCTCATTCCCACAAATAGAGATGTTATTGGTGCCTTCTCGAGCAAATGGATGAACAATGGGAAGACAAGTGATACAAGTGAAGTGGTTTGCCATATATATTTCAACATACATAGGTTAACAAAAAATGGTAAGGGGTTGCTAGAGAGTAATAGTGGACAGCAGACTCTACCTTGCAAACTGTGGTATTGGACTAGAGTTCAATAAGAGAACCCTGTAAGATCTCCGAATACCTTCAGGTATGACCCCTGAGGGCACAGCCAGAGATAAGCCCTAAGAACAACTAGGTGTAGTTTGAAAGTCAAAAAAAAGAACAAAACAAACAATAAAAGGAAATAAATTTGGTGAGGTAAATATCACTTGATCACTTGACATCCTGTTATTCGTTGATTTGCTCGAGCAGGTGCCAGTAATATTTCCATTTGACCCTATCACGTGCCAGTGTAGCCCAATGGCATCTGGTTGCTTCAGGAATACGAAGAGCCTCTAACTGTTCGTTAAGGGTCTTGACGAAGAAGTCTGACCATCTTGTAGGTGGGCGGCCACATGATCTTTTGACATCTTGTGGAATCCAGTGGGTAATGGTAAGAGGTAAATATATGTAGTAAAAAGAATGATAGAGCAATTGAGTAAGTACTAAGTAATATAAATTACAATAACAGGAAACATTTAAAATTTTAAGAAAATATAAGAAATGTATTGACTGCAGAAACACATGCAAGAGGACAAAGAGTATGAACTCTGGATATAAGAAGTCCTTTATGGAAACAAAATATTATTTTTTTTATATAAAACACTCTCAAGAAACCAGGATATAAGCAGTTAATTTCATCTGAATTAGAGTCAAAATAACTCCTGACTTAGTGAGATAAAATTGCTTGTGCTTATTCTGTTTATTTTTAATACATTAATTTTCCCTTGATTGTAGAACTGAATTCCTAACTACTTGGAACTCATAGAGAAAAGCTCAGCATTTTGCTCTAATAAGCCATATCGCAGCATCCCAAATATGATCAAACTGACAATGTATCAAATTTTACATTATTGCTTGTCTACATTTGGCAAGCGTATATGCACTCTATTATATTGTTTTCTCTTTAGAACACTTAACTCTTGTTCTGAAGGAGCAACTCAGTATATAATTCCAGCCAACCTAATACAATTGAATTTTGATGCATATTTGAGTGAAAAAAAGTAACTTGAAGACAACATTCCTAGCAGCTAAATCTATGGTAAACTTATTGTAAACAGTATCATTATGAGCATTTTTGCAGTGCTATGTAGCATTTCCTACATACTACATTTAGTATTTAGCATTTTGCTACACATAAAGCATTTACTACTTTATAAACCATAAAACCAGTGTTACTTCAACTGGTATCCACGTAAGCTTTTTCTCCCACCTGCTAATAAAATGAAATATGAGCATATAGATTTTTATGAATACTTAAAAATAATCACTTGAATCACTTGTCTTCCCATTGTTCATCAATTTGTTCAAGCAGGCACCAGTAACATCTCCATTTATTCTATCATGTGCTAGTGTAGCCAAAGGACATCAACTCGCTCCAGGAACATGAAAAGACTCAAACCATTCCATCAGGTCATGGGAATGAGGTCTATAATTTTTACTGCTTTTTGGCATGATAAATACAACATGGGGAGCTTGCCAGGCTTTGCCTGCTAGGCTCTTGCCAGTCTCTGCTCTGTCAGGGTATATTCCCAGTGCATAATTTTTTATTCACTATCACTACCACTATCTTCTCGTTCATCATTGATTTGATTGAGCGGGCTCCAGTAACATCTCCATATGTCCTGTTGCTTGCTCCAGGAACATAAAGAGCCTCAACCATTATATTAGGTCATGGGAATGGCCTAACATAATTGCTACTGATATTTGGCATATCAAATACGACATGGGCAGTTTGCCAGGCTTGCTGTGCAGGCGGCATACTCGTGTAGTCACCACATACACACACACACACACACATAAACACACACAAACACACACTGAGGCTCTTCTTATTCCTGGAAGCAACCAGATGCCAATGGGCTACATTGGCACGTGATAGGGTCAAATAGAATTTTCACTGGCGCCTGCTCGAACAAATTGATGAATAACGAGATGTCATGTGATCAAGTGATACACACACACACACACACACACACACATTTTAAAGATGTTTTAGAAAACAGCTAACCCATATTGGGTTTTTAGTATCACTGCGTATCTTAAGTGGAAGTAAGCTAAATAAAAAATGGATTATAGTCCATAGGTATGTTACCTGTGAAAATAGAAGCATAAATAAAGATGGTGTTTGTAAATTGTAAGAAAAAAATAAAAATAGTAAAGTAAATTACAATTTCACTTATATTACTATTTCATGTTTTGTTAAAATAATCTAACTTGTCCATCTCTATAGTGACTTGAAAAATAAGTCATAAATAAACTCATAATAGTTATATCTAAAATAGAAAAAAGATGTGTCATTTATATGAATATTTTTCTAGAGAAGAGTGAGCAATTTATGTGAAATAATTAGATAACAGGTATCTAGCATTAAAAAATTAGAATTGTAAAGCACTGTAAAGCTCTGTCAAATTACTTTGAAACACATGCAACAAGCTGGGTAAAAGACTAATTAAATAAATTTTAATGTTGTTTATATTAAAGAAATAAGAATCATTTCAATTTGGATAGGCAAGATTCCACTTTTTAAAGAGTAGGCAAATATGCCTCTTTTATTTTTCATGTTCTGTTAATGCACAACACATTTGAAAGCAAATGTTACTAAGCAGAGAGCAATGTATTTGTGAATTATCTAAGCACAATCAATAAATCTGAATTTAATGAGTATATTTTAAGAGACAAATATATTCAAGGACCATTTTGTTTTTTTTTAAATAATTCGAAGGCGAAGATCCTTGTGGGGATGACAGATCCTTTTGCCTGTCTTCAGTTAAAAAGAAACAAAAACTTTTTTATAAACTACTTGGAGAAAAACAGACATTATCTTTTAGACTAAGACATTAAAAATAAAGGTAACTACCAGATATCTTGAATTTAATTCTTAATTATGTTTCACCCTGCTTATCATGATAAATTATCCTCTTTCTCATAGTATCTGTATTGTGAGGTGGCTATAAGTAGAACTGCCAAGATTTTCTAGTTTTCATCTAAGGTATAAAAAGAAAGGAGAATTCACTACCAATAAATAGAAGGTTAAGTCACCATTGGTATCAATTCAATATCTTTAACAAAACTTCAAAATACTCCATACTCTGTCTCATTCAACTTAATGATATTTTAATATTAATTAGAAATTAAGTGTTATTATTTTCATGGATCAGGACCCACCTGTCGATCGACAAATACCTCAGACTGACAATTCTTTGTAGGTGCAAAATGACCAATAAACTCAATTTAATTTTTTAAAGACAGAGAAGACTAATGCCAAATTAGTAATCTAGATTATAGAATACAAGAGGGTATTCTTTATTTATTTTTGGTTTGGGGCATGACTATGTCTTTGTTCTCAAGGATCATAACTGCGGTACTCACGTGATCATATACAATGCTAGGTATTGAGCAAAGTTTGGTGACATGCAAGTCATGCACCTTCCGTACATATATTAGTTCCTTGGTCTGATATCCGGGCTGCGATGGGCTGGTCTGCTGGGTGGAGTTCTGACGAGGAGGGAAGTCGAATGTGGAAAATGGCGGCGCCCGTGAAGTGAGGCGGAGTGGTGTGGGTTGTTGTGAGGCTCTGCCGAGGTGGTGGGCCAGGGCTAGAACCCGCCATGCCTCCCGACTGCCTCATGAATGGCTGTGCACAGGGAGAGCAAGGAACAGCTCTGCCCCATGTCTGAGAGGCTCTGGACCAGCATACCTGGGCCGGATTAAGAAAAAAGCTGCTGCAGGGTGGGTGTCGGTGATCCGGGCTGTGATGGGCTGGTCTGCTGGGTGGAGTTCTGACCAGAGGGAAGTCCAGAAGTGGAAAATGGCGGGCGCCCGTGGAGTAGAGGAGGGGTGGCCTGACTTGTTGTGAGGCTCTGCCGAGGTGGTGGGCCAGGGCTAGAACCCACCATGCCTCCCGACTGACTCATGAGCGGCTGTGCACAGGGAGAGCAAGGAACAGCTCTGCCCCATGTGTGAGAGTCTCTGCAGTACTCACGTGATCAAATACAATGCTAGGGATTGAGCAAAGTTTGGTGACATGCAAGTCATGCACTGTTGGAGGACAGATTTAGCTAATCTGGGAGCTTTGTTGTTTTGCCCACACCCAGCTTAATCTTATTTAATCAAGGTTCATTCTAATGAGACCTCTCTTCTATGTAAACACTGCTAGAGGGTGTGGCAGTTACAGAAGTCACCTTGATTGAATAACTTCTGACTTATACATCTACTAAGACTTCTATGTTTTCTAGATTGGGCACAGCTCCTCTTTATACCCACTGCACCCAGCGTGGGACAGTTAGAATTTACCAGGAGACTACCACCCTGGCTACGCTGACACTATAGGAAGACTATAGGAAGGATCATACTAGTTTGCTCTAAGCAGGCGGGAGTGACCCTTTCAGTACGAGAACAAGATACTCAGAATTACCCTGGTGCAGATAATAATAAGAAGGACCTTGCGGGTACCATCTAGATTACATGAAGCTCATGAAGTTAAGATGTATTACTTTATATCAGCCCCCTCTCTCTCCAGTGATTTACATAAGAGATAATCTCCTTTGTCCTTGGCATAACCTTTGTTTATACCTGCAATAAGGTGTGGCACTACACTCTGATTAGGGTTCTTTGTTGACATGACAACCTCCCGATTGGATTACTTTGGTGTATATAAGGGGCTGACTTGAGGCCCCTTCACCTTTTGCCTTTTGGTTCCTCAGCCTTCAGCTTTTTGGCTCCTGTGGCTTTTGGCTTTTGGCTTTTGACCTTTTGCTCTTTGGCCTTTTGCTCCTTCTGGGTAGGACTCAGCTCGGGTGAGATCTCTCTCTCTCTTTGGTGGGAGACTTAGGCTCTTTTGTATGGTCTAAGTTCGGACCAGAGCTAAAGTTTGTTCATTATATTGGAGTGCTGTGGAAGAGCTTTTGTACTATTAAAAGCCATTTTTGGAACTGCACAGGAGGCGGCGTGAGTTTTCATCTGTTTTCCCGGCGTCCTCGGAGGTAGAAGAGAACTTCTGTCCCTAACACTGTCGGGGACCCGGCGGCCGTTCCCCTACAATGCACCTTCGTACATATATTAGTTCCTTGGTCTGATTTATATTTTTATTTCAAAGAAAGCAAAATAAATTAACTTGGGTAATAATAACACTCCTCACTCAAGTGAGAGCGAATTCAGAGTTCCAACCTCCATCAACGATTGCAAGTCAGTGAGGCTGTCTTGTTTTCCAAGGTGTCGAAAATCAGATGGGCTGGATATGTAATGTGACTTGGAGACAACCACTGGACTAGGAGACCACCACTGGACTATAGTCATTACTGACTGACTGGATCCCACTGAACTAGGAGACCACCACTGGACAATAGTCATTACCAACTGACTGGATCCCACGGGACGGCAAAAGATCACATGGCTGCCCACCTACAAGATTGTCAGATTTCTTCATCAACACCCTGAACGAACTGTTTGAGGGTCTTCATATTCCTGGAGCAAGCAGATGCCATTGCGCTACACTGTCTCGCAACAGGGACAAATGAAAATCTTACTGGTGCCCTCTCGAGCAAATCGACGAATAACGGGATGTCAAGTGATCAAGTGACCAAGTGAATAATAAACAGAGTTCAAAATCATTTCATATATTTATTTTGCCATTATAGTCAGATATATGTATTTTGACTATTTACCCAACAAAATATGTTTTATTAGTTAAATGCTATAAATAGTGGAAATACAAAGGTAAGTTAGATCATTTTAGCACAGGTAGTCTAAAGCAAAATGCCATGATATTTTAATATCAATTTATAATCATAATGCTCTGTAAACTAACAATTGTGCAGGTGCATATGGCTGTGGTTTTATTAGTGATATACTCACTGTAGGTGAGTCACTTGATCACTTGAATCCGTTATTCATCGATTTGCTCGAGAGGGCACCAGTAACATTTCCATTGGACCCTATCACGTGCCAATGTAGCCCAATGGCATCTGGTTGATTCAGGAATATGAAGAGTCGCAAACCGTTCCTTCAGGGTCACTGATTTATCCCTATTCCTCCTAGCATAACCTGATAGTCTTTGTGATCTAATTAGGAATATTAACTAGTACAACTGGATTTGAATCCAAGCCTTTTTGTAAGTAAGCTGTTATTAGTGTGTATTTGGTTCCATTGGTTAGAAAATTTTTTAAGATAGAATTGTTGAAATTTGAGAAGAAAAACAATTTTAAAATGATATACAGGGCCGGGCGATAGCCCAGCGGGTAGGGTGTTTGCCTTGCACGTGGCTGGCCTGTGCCGCCTGGGTTTGATCTCCGGCATCCCATATGGTTCCCGAGCACCGCCAGGAGTAATTCCTGAGTGAAGAGACAGGAGAACCCCCTGAGCATCGCCGGGTGTGACCCAAAAAAGAAAAAAATGATATACAAAGATTGGGGCCGGGTGATAGTCCAGTGGGTAGGGTGTTTGCCTTGCAGGCGGCCAGCTCATGCCGGCCCAGGTTAGATCCTCGGCATCCCATATGGTCCCCTGAGCACCGCCAGGAGTAATTCCTGAGTGCAGAGCCAGGAGTAAGCCCTGAGCATTGCTGGGTGTCACCCAAAAAAGCAAAAAAAAATGATATGCAAAGATGACCTTCATAATAGGACTGCCTTAAATCGAACAATATTTGCTTTATTAGTTATATTTTATGCAGAAACTCAGCCTCAATATATTTGTATTTTATAAGTAATAGAATTTTGATAAATAACTGTTTGATATTGACTTTAAAAAGTATGGGCTACATATATTCACATAGTTATATCTGTGATGCACTTCAGGCATTTCATTGACAATAATTCCTTGAAAGTTTGTTATGTTTTCATGTCAATCATTACCCTGGTCTGATATTCCAAAGCCAGGTGTGTTCATCTATTAATTAGTCACAAAGGTCTTACTGAGGGAAGTAACAACAAGTCCTTTGCTTATAACACAGAATTTCCTAACTTTAATTGGCCTACTGCCTTTCTACAGAAAAAATGTCACTCAGCAACTTGTTGAAAATTTACCTTCATGGAGCCAAATAAACCTGCAGCAACCCTTAGTTGCTCAGGAGGCTATTCTGTTCTTTTTGCATGGTTCCAGTGCACTCAGGGTGGTTTATAATCATTTCTACCATACACTTTGCAAAAAGTACAAGGAAAATAAAAGTATGTTTCCAAATATTCCATCCTATGTTTGGAATTAAAATAAAACACTAAAACCTATATTAAAATATTTTTTAAATTCCTTTTGCTAAATTTGTATGTAATTTTTTTTTTGTTTATTTTGGGTCACATCTAGCAGTGCTCAGGCGTTACACCTGTCTCTGAACTCAAAACTTACTCCTGATGGTGCTCAGGGGACCACATGGGATGCTGGGAATCAAACCTGATGAGTTGCGTGCAAAGCATACACCTTACCTGTTGTACTATCCCTCTGGCTCACCATATTGTCTTTTTTAAAGTCCATTATTAACATAGCAAACATAATATCCATAGCTCTTTGGATTTATAAACATGGTAGGGTTTAGCTTTCTGCCCCTCTAACAAGTGGGTTTCATGTGTATGATGTATATATAAGGCATTGTGAATTAGACTGGCATGCATATTTCTAGGCCAAGCATGCATCACATTTGGCATGAATACCAATCGAACATACAAACTAAATCTTCATTTGTTTAGGAAAAGATTTATCTTTGGTTGATATATACAAATGTTTTTCGTTTACATGTATTTAATTTATGGGAGGCTATTCATCAATGAGAGTGCTAGTTCTTGCAGTCTCCTGTACTAAACACAAAATAAATCGAACTGTGAAAAACTTCAGTGATAGAAAATAAACAAAGTCAAGTTTGTCTTTACCCAAACTATTGTTATATACATTTAAATAATTTTTTGAATTGAAAGAAGTAAGTTCAAAACTAGAAGGCAGTTATAATTTTTAAATACTATCTTTATTAATTCAATCAATATTTCCTATTTTAGAGCTTTTTGGTATTTTATTAATTATAATGAAATGTAAATTATTTGTACTATACATACACCATGAATATGTTTACTGATGTTTCACATACAGTCCAAAAAATAATTTGGGGGAAATTAAAAAATAGAAAATTACTTTTTACTACTTTCTTAATGACACACATGAGATCACATTTACTCAGTTTTCTAACATTATCAACATTCTCATATCTTTTATGTTCTGTGAAGTTAAAAGCATTGTACTATGACCTTTTCTGTATTCTATAATTTGATTCACATGCCATGCCTAATAGTCCTTGTTTACCACCTAGAAACCTGCTATTGGAACAGACAACTAGTCAAAATGGGGAATACTGAAAAGGTCAAAACAGTCATGTTTACTGTACAACTTTTTTAGGTCAAGAGGGAATATTTACATTTTGAAATATATTTTTAGATGGCGAAGTGTCAAAAAAATGAAAGTGGTGAGAATGTATCAGACCTGCGATAACAAACTTGCAATACATTCCAAGAATGTATTATAGGTAATAGTAATTAATTATTGTATTTAAAATTTTTTATCATTTTAAGTTCTTAGTTTTAATATGCCAAAAATAACTGAAACTTGAGAAGGAGAAGTCACAATCAACTGCTTTTATTACTTGCTTTTCTGACAATTCAGTGACTAATCAAAGTTTGCTAGAGTTAAACTTAGTGTTCTCCGTTCAATTAAGAATTTAAGTCAGAAAGGAAGGTGGAACAGATCATTAATGCATATGTTTTGGAGTGGGATGTCATTAGATTGTTAAATGTTTAACTGATCAATGTTTTATGGTAAGCTTTTACAATAAATTGTAAGTTTTGCTTAAGTGAAGCTAACATTTTCTCTATCAATTTTAAGAATAGATTTAATATGCATCAATTTATTGTTCTTGCTTTAAAACCAAAGAAGTTGAACATAGGCTATCATCTTTCATTGTATGATAAAAGCCATTTATTTTCTTACTCAGTAAATTTGTTGGTACTTTCTAATGTCTTCACTATTTGACTACTTCAAAACAATGGCAGCAACCCAGATGACATAAAGACATAAAGTTGTTAATGATGTTAGACTCAAGACTTAAGCACTCTTTATTTCTAAAGAAGCACAAAATAAATAAGGGTAATATCCATTTCCTCTTGAGTGTCATGGATCTTTATAAAACAGTAGAATCAAAAAAATGTTTATTTTAGTTACTGTGATTGTAGTTTTACAATACTGTCAGTGGCAGAGTTTCACGCATTCAACATTCAATCACCACTCCCCACCATCACACTGTCGGGAATGTCCATTGTGACAGAATTTCTCCTTCACCTCTGCATCAACCTCTCAACCTCAAAAAGTGAGTAGCCACTGGGGATGACCAATATAAAGAGAATCCTTATTCTCATCATCAAGGAAGAAGCTAGTTATAATATTATTTAAATGCAATTGAATACATTTAATGGAGGTAAAATTTCTTTTACATTTGCATTTTCTTTTACATTTACATTTTACATTTACATTTTACATTTACATTTCTTTTACATTTTTCCCTTTCTCTTTGTGTGTTTGTTTTGCTTATTTATTTGTGCTTGATTGGGACTATGCCTGCCCATCTAAATGCAAACAGTAGATTTCTACTAAAGAAACAAAAGTATATAATAAAAAAGTTTGCAGAATATATGCCTTTCAATCATATTTTTTAAAATATATATAATATTATTTCTACAAATATTCAATAAGATATTTTATATTTGTCTGTATTCAATATAAAACTGCTATATGACACCAAAATCCAATGTCAGGTGAAACGTGGATCAGGAGGTCTTACCAAAAGTGGAAATTACCTCAAACGTGTGGGAGTCAGGAGGTTAGGTAAGACAGAAAGGGAACATGTGTGAATAAATGTCGAAAGGACTAATACCAACCTAGAACTGAGCATTAAATGCAGGCAAAAAAATGCACATGATGGCCTCTAAGTGTATGTAGTGCAACCCACAATGTATAAGAGAAGGAACAGAGCGAGAGGGAGAGAGAAAAGAGATAAAGAACCTGCCATTTAGGCAGGCTATGGGAGGGGAAGGAATTGGGGACATTGGTGGTGGGAAATGGGCACTGGTGGAGGGCAGGGTGCTGAAACACTATGTGACCGAAACCTCTAAACATGAACAACGTTATATTGTATATCTCACGGTGGTATAATAAAATATTTAATAAAAAAAAGAAAACCAACAGGTATTTAAAAACACTGCTATGGAAAAAGAAAAATCAAAGATACAAAGATAAACAACTTCCAGTTGTTTGTTGATTTGTTTGAGCAGTCCTGTTGTGTGCTACTGTAGCCCAAGGGCATCTGCCCCCTCCAGGAACATGAAGAGCCTCAAACCATTCCTTCAGGTCATGGAAATCAGGTCTATAATTGTTACTGGTTTTTGACATATCAAATATGACCTGGGTAGCTTGCCAAGCTCTGCTGTGCGGGTAGGATACTCTCGGTAGTAGGCACTCAGTTCGTGCATTTACTGATGAACCGCATGTAACAGTGAGAGTTTGGCTTCTCACTTGTGTGGAGCTCTGACGAACAGTAGAGTCCGGATGTTGAAAATGGCAGCCCTCATTCTGTGGTGGTTCTTCTGGCTTCTTGCAAGGCTCAGACCCCACTAGAACAATGCCCATTCTATCTCCCAGCTTTATAGTTTTACTTTATTTATTCTTCCGATTTTAGAGTTCTTTCCTCCTGGTACCTGAGCATTTCATGAACTTTCCGTTCCCCTCCCTCCCTCCTTCCTTTTTCCATTTCACCTTTGGCTGTATATTTTAATTTTGTAATTAAGCATTTCATGAGGATGTTTTGTTTTAGTCAAGGTAACATGGTTACAATAGAATTAACGTTTATGGCATTGATGTGCAAAGATACTGTACAACAACTAAAGTGACTGCAACCATCCACCTTGTACCTTTGTCATATCTTGGCCACATCTTGCTTTCCCCAATATCTCTCTTCACCACTGCTTGCTAATGTGAGTTTTGTAACCCAAGACCAAGTGTTTATCATGACTCTATGCTGTATTTTCTTGTCTTCTCATTGATAAGACAAGAAAATTGTCTTATCAAGGCATATTCCACATATGAGTGAGATTATCTTGTATTTATCCATATTTCTGTTCTCCCAGCATTTGTATGTGTTGCAGTAGTATGACCTCAGCACTACTATAGCTAGATGTTTCCTGTATTTAAATCTTTGGGAGCCAGAGAGAAGATACAGTGAGCAGAGCACTTGTCTTCTGTGTCACAGACCTTGGTTCAATCCCCAACACCACATGGGGTCTCCTGAGCACTGCCAGGAGTAAACTCTGAGCACTGCTGGGTGTGGCTCCTAAAGAAACAAAAACTTTAAATTTTCTGTAATTTACTTTGAAATATATATAGTCAGGAAGACAAAGTTTTGTACCTTTATATTATTTAATAACTTATTCTTTTATTTTTTTTGAATCACCAACTGACTTGGTCACTTGATCACTTGATCATTTGAATCCCGTTATTCATCAATTTGCTTGAACAGGCACCAGTAAAATTTCCATTGGACCCTATCACGTGCCAATGTAGCCCAATGGCATCTGGTTGATGCAGGAATATGAAGAGCCTCATATTAAGACCCGTTAGTTCAGGGTCTTGATGAAGAAGTCTGACCATCTTGTAGGTGGGAGGCCACGTGATCTTTTGACATCCCGTGGGATCCAGTCAGTAATGGCAGTAGTCCAGCGGTTGTCTCCAAATTGCATTACATGCCTAGCCCATCTGATTTCCGATGCCTTGGCAAAACGAGACAGCGTCCCTGATTCTGGAATAGCAATGGAGGTCAGAACTCCGGATTCCTTCTCTCACTTGAGTGAGCCGTGATATTCCAAGCATAGCTCTTTTGATTCCTCTCTGGGAGACCCGAATAGCATTCTCATCCTGCTTTCGTAGGGTCCAGGTCTCTGCGATGTATGTTAATGCAGGGAGAATGGTGGAATCAAAGAGATGTGCCCAGAGCCAGTGGTTCTTTGTCCTTTTAGCTATTTCTTCGATGCCTTTGAAGGCATTCCATGCCACTCTCTTCCTCCTGCGCAGCTCAGGTTTTAGGTCATTCATCATGTTGTCTTCTCAACCTAGGTACACATAACTGCTGCATTCAGAGATGTTTGTACTGACTTGGTAGAGTTTATAATAACTTGACACAAGTAGTTTAAGTATTCTCTCTCATAAGTTTTCATATATAGATAACATTTTGGTTGTCACATCTAGAGATTCTCAAGTATTTTCCTGGATCTGTACTCACAGATCCCTGTTGGCAGGCTCAAGGAACCATATGTGGTGACAGGGATGGAACTCGTGTGCAGCATTCAAGGCAAGCACTCTACCCACAGTACTTCATCCTTGGTCTCCATATATATAATTTATGTGAACATTACGGCTTTATCACACTTTTTTGCTATTTTTATTTTTTTTTAATTTTAATACTGTTTATTTCCTTTCCAGTACCATTTTGAATCACTTTTGAAGATTCCTTGAATATTCTGGTGGAATTTTCATTGGATTTGGATTTAGATTACTCTTTGGGATGATCAACATGTTACCTATTAGTCTTTGCATCAAGGGGAATGTAGTGATTTTTTACCTTTATGTCTTAAAATAAATTTTAAACATTTCTGTCACTTGTCACTTGTATGTCACTTATCTTCCCATTGTTCATTGATTTGCTAGAGCAGGTTCCAGGAACATATCCATTCCTAACTGTCCATGCTACTGTAGCACATGGGCATCTGCTCACTCCAGGAACTCGAAGAGCCTCAAATCATTCATTCAGGTCATGGGAATGATGTCTAAATTTTTACTGTTTTTGGCATACAAATATGACACAAGTAGCTTGCCAGACTCTGCCATGTAGGTAGGATATACTCTTGGTAGTAGGTAGGCTCTCAGTTCTTGCATTTACTGATATACCGCATGGCCGCTTCTCGGCAATGCACAAAAAGGGAGAGCCGGTATCAGCTCTGCCCTGTGTATCTGTGTCTCTGGTTCAAGGCTGACAGCCCAGGGAGCAGTTTGTGGGCGGGTCCACCAGGCCTCCTGGATGGGACAGAGGTGGGGAAAAGGACCCCCAACTCCATCTCCATGAAGGATAATATTATATTAAAAATAATGATGATGATGATGATGATGATGATGATGATGATAAGGAGGGTAGGGGAGCTTGCCTTGCATGTAGCCAACCTGGGTCTGATCACCAGCACCCCATATGTCCCCACCCAAGCACTGCCACAAGTGATCCAGGAGTAAGCCCTGACCACAACTGGTTGACCCTCTGCCTCCCAGCCCCCAAAGCCCAGAATGTATAAAATGGCTGGGGTTTTATATGTGTTTGCATAATCAAATCCTCCCTAAATCAGTAAAGGGCCTGGTACATAAACATCCAGTACATGGTTGTTGAAATGGATGTTCTTACTTTAAAATCTATCTTAAAAAGGCAAAAATAAAATAAATAAAAAATCATAAATGACACAAAATACAGAAACATAGGAACTATTTTTTGGGGGTCATACCCAGTGATGCTCAGGGGTTTCTACTGGCTCTGAACTCAGTAATTACTCCTGGTGGTGTGTAGTGGACAATATAGGATGCGAGATTGAACCCGGGTTGGCCATGTGCAAGGCAAATGCCCTCCCCACTGTATTATTGCTCTGACCCAGAAATATAGGAATTCAATAGATGCACAGTGGTCTCCAAAGTCGGTGATCTGGGGGCTGGAGCATAGTACACCGGGTAGGGCGTTTGCCTGCATGCGGCTGACCTGGGTTCAATCCCCAGCATCCCATGTCTTTCCCTGAGCACCAACAGGAGTAATTCCTGAGAGCAGAGTCAGGAGTAACCCCTAAGCACTGCTGGGTGAACCCAAAATAGAAAAAACAAAGCAAAACAAAAAACAAAAGTGGGTGGACTTACTTTTGGAGAACATTGGGACCATGAGGTGGTGCCTTCTGTTTGTTTGCTTAAAGAGCCAGAGAACACAGGACTGGAGTGCATGCTTTGCATGTAGTGGGTCCAGATTTAGCCCCCAGCCCGACAAAGTCAAACCATCCAACCGTTGAGCTGGCACCAGCCTGAATAGATTACCGGGTTGGGGGAGGTGCTGTGTAATATTTTTCTGAAAAATGTGGTGGTTAACAAAATAAATTTGGAAGCCAGAAATATTAAGGCTTGATGTTTGAGTACAAATGGATATTTTATTTTTGAATGTCTTTGAATATGGATTTTAATCTGAGTTCTATTTTTTTTTTTTGCCTTTTTGGGTCACACCTGGTTATTTTCAAGTGTTACACCTCATTCTGCACTCAGGAATTACTCCTACCAGTGCTCGGGGGACCATATGAGATGCCAGGGATTGAACACGGGTCAGCTGCTTGTAAGGCAATCGTCCTTCCAACTGTGCTATTGCTCAGGCCCCTTAACCTAAGTTCTATACCAAGTTATTGAAGCTAACATTACTGTAAATTTCCTAAAATCCTAGATTAAATACAGTTTTCTTCACATATTGAAGCTGAACTTTAAATATTGTCATTTTTAACTCATTGTTTGTGAATGGGAGGGATGTTCACACCCTACAGGGAAGCCTATTTCAGACCCAGGTATGCATGAACCAGAGACACAGATACATGGGGCACGGCTGCTACCGGCTCTCCCTGTGCTCTGTTGATCATGAAGCGACCAGGAGGGAAGGCGGGTTCTAGCCCAAGCCCACCATCCCAATAGAGCCTCACAATAGAATTGCTAGGATATAATAAAAAAGACAGAAAGGGATTAGGGAAGAATATGAAAAGATGGAATGCATGTCTTGCATGTCTGAGACCCTATTTCTGATATCTAGAACTGTGCAATATCCTTGATTGTCTTTGGCACTATATGAGCATTCTTGCTCATAAGAGCATTCTTGCACATCCACATCACTGAATTAACCATCAAATTGTCAGGTCTGCAGTATCAGATTGAGCATAGCACTGAATTTCACCAGGACCATATACAGTCAAGCAACTCCTCCTTCAAAGGTAGGAAAAACTTTGGAATGCATAACCATAAATACAAAATAAAAATGTAGAAGAGATAGAAGATAACTAGACCCAACTTATAAGTCATCAATGTTTAAATACAGAAAATATAAAAGTGGAATTACCACAAGCGTGTGGGAGTCAGAGGTTAGGTAAGATAGAGAAGGGAACATGTGTGAATACATGTCAAAAGGTCTGATACCAACATAGAACTGAACATTAAATACAGACAAAAAATGCAAATGATGGCTTCTAAGTGTAGGTAGTGTAACCCACAATGTGTGGGAGAAGGAGGAGAGAGAGAGGGAAAGAGAGAGGAGATAAAGGACCTGCCATTTAGGCAGGACGTGGGAGGGGGAGGGAATTGGGGACATGGGTGGTGGTTGAGGGGCACTGGTCAAGGGCGGGTGCTGGAACACTGTGTGACCGAAACCCCCTGAAAGCATTACGACTTTGTAATTGTATATCTCACGGTGGTATAATAAAATGTTAAAAAAAAGTAGAATTAGGCCATGTGAAAATCAAAATAAATATATTTGAGGGTATAAGGAAAACTAGCAATATTCATACAGCAAAACAATACTCAAAAATGATGCCTTTATATGCTGGGATTGTTTGTCCCCTCTGGAATAAATCCAATACACTCACCCAGGATGAGATGAAACAGTGTATTATAGCATTCTTCTTTTCATCAATCAGCACCACCAATCTCTACTAATAAATATGAGATCCAATAATCACAATAAGAAATTTCCTAAGAGTAAAGGTAAATGCAGTCAAAGAAAATGATAATATGCGGATCTGTGTATTTTATCTACGTGTGTTCATATCTATGAGAAAAGTAAACTTCACCAATTATTTAGAAAAACACAGAAAAATTACAAAGACATTGAGAAAGTTATAACTATATGGAGATATATGCCATGATAATTGAAGAGAAAATTTAGAGGAATAGAAGCTGAAATGCACTCCAAATATATCCATAGTTTTAAGGTGATTTTAAAATTTTATAATAGAAAAACCTTAGAAAAAGAAAATGTTAGATTCTTGCTTTGTAATGTGGTTTATCCTTGTTCACTCCCTATCGCCACAAGCTCCCTTGAGCACCACAGATATATTCCCTGAGATCAGAGTCACAAGTAAAATTTGAGAACCCCCAGGTGTGGTGTCCAAACAGAACAGAAATAATAGAAATTAATAAGGAAATGTTGTATGAAGAACAACCTGATGGGGGAATTATATCTCTCAGATACTATTTTATAAAAGTATAAATTTTGAGGACCCACATCTAGATGTTTAGGTTTTACTCTTGACTATGCACTCAAAGATCACTCTTCTTGGGGCTGGGGCCCATGTTGGTACCAGGATCAAACCCAGGCAGACCACATACAAGGCAAGTACCTTCCTTACTTGCTGCTCTCTCTAGCTCCTCATCTATTTTTCTCACTAATTTGATATGATGCTCACTAATTTGCTAATGAAACCAATTAGTGAGTTAAATTTTTTAATTCACATAATAACATGGAGGTGTATAGATGTACATAGCTAACAAACTAGATGGAATGACAGGCTATCCAAGAGCAAATGAATCCTGATCATTTATAATAAAAAATAGTATACTAGAGAAATGCACTTCCCCATAGAAGACATATACTTGGTCAACTCTCATGTGAAAAAACTATCATGTGGATAAAAGTCACATTCATCATCACTTGTTGTCAGGGAAATGCAAATCAAAACAACAGTGAAATGCCATCTCACTGCAGGAAGCATGACTTGCATCAACAATGCCAAAAACAATAAGTTCTGGCAAAAGAGTGGAGCAAAGGAAGCTTCCTTCAATATTAGTGAGATTATTAGTGAGATTATTATTATTTAATTTTCTATTGAAAATATCATAGACATTTTAAAAACATTAAAATTGGAACTAACATATAATCTAGTAATTCCACTCCTGGTATCTATCCCAGGAACACACACACACACACACACACACACAAATCTTGTGTTGAAAAGATATGTATAGACCATGTCCATTGCAGCACTGTTTACAAAGCAGCCAAGAGCTGTGAGCAACTAAAAGGCCTAAAACAGAGAATTGATAAAACCTGCGGTAGATATACAAAATGGATTATTACTACTCAGCTATAAGATGGAGTTTTGCATTTTGTAATGGCACTTGTAGAATAAGTCTCAAGGAGGAAAAATGGCAAATAGTTTTACTCATCTGTGATTTATAACGAGACAAAGCAAGGGAATAGACAAAATCCAGTAAAAAACACTTAGATTCCTTATAATAGACCCTTAAATTACCTATGCTAGGTGAAGTTAAGTCAAGTTTTCCATGGACACACAGTGGGTAAGGCTTGGTAACATTATACTCTTAACATATTTAAACATTTATATTCATGCTAAAACAATACTATGTCAATAAAATAATTAAAACATAATAAATCATGTCCCACACTTCACATCATTCACAACATATTTTCAAAATTAGTTATAAATTAAATGTTAAAAATTAAAATCAGGGTCCGGAGTGATAGTTCAGCAGATAGAGCATTTGCCTTGCACACAGCCGACCCGGGTTTGATTCCTCGGCATCCCATATAGTCCCCAAGCACTGCCAGCTGTAATTTCTGAGTGTAGAGCCAGTACTAACCCCTGATAATTGCTGGGTGTGACCCAAAAAAGCAAAAAAATACCCTAAAATTTATGTAAAACATTGTTGCATACATTGTGACAGTATGCATAGTTTGAACTACATTGAAATCCTGCCTAATAAAATATTTATGTCACTTAGAAATTTATATTTCTTTGTCTACGGTAGCTTTCTTAGTCTGTCCTTTTTGTGTGCTTTTTCATAAATGCTTATGCGTAGATGAAAAGAAAATTCAAATATTTATTGTTGCTTTTTAATTATGTAAGGTAAAATATTCTGTAGGTTTTGTGCACAAAATAGAATTATGAATAAGAATGAGGAAGTGTAGCTGGGTTGTGGTTAAATGATAGAGCACATGCCATTCATGTGAAGACCTAGATCATTTCCTGGGCACTCAAATATTAAAATATAATTTTTGGTAACTTCAAATATACTAGTTCACTGCCATGTATTCTAATTACATTTTTAGCTTAAGTCATAGTGTATGTTTCTTTGAATTAAATAAAATTATTTTGTCTTGATTTTTATGATACTTTATGAATTTATATTCACTTTAAAATAGAATAATGTTGCTCAAACGAATAAGGCAAACTTGCAATTATATGTTAATTTTTACCACTTTGTTAATCTGAATGGAAAAAAATTAGATGACATTTTTTTCTTTGGCATTTTGGGTCACACCCAGCGACGCTCAGGGGTTAGTCCTGGCTCTGCGCTCTGAAATTACTCCCGGCATTGTGGGGGACTATATAGAATGTCGGGGATTGAACCTGGGTCAGCAGCATTCAAGGTAAACACTGTATCCAGACGATATTTTAATATGAAAATTTAGTGACTTCTGTTGATTCAGTGTATATATTATGATTTTAATAAATATTATTTTGACTTTATATACAAATATAATTTAAAATGTTTGTACTTATGTGAAAAATTGTAACACAATGAAAGTAGCACATATGCTGAAGTCCCTAAAATGTTTTCATTTTAGTAAAATAATATTTATTCCAACTTCTGTTGAGTCAAACAAGGTTTTCTTTGCATACTAATGCTGCAAAGTTATTCATAGATAACTTGGAATAAATGGCTACAAAGATATCTATTTTTATTCTCCCATTTTAAGCTGTAATAATTCTATCTATTTTATGACATCCATTTAATATATAATATTACAAAGATTACTCATGAAGCTAAATTCACCTATTCAGTTTATTATTGGTGGGAAATGAATGTTTAAAATTGAGTGTAATTGATATAAAACTGGATTGTTGATAACTTTCATTGTTGCAGCTATTATTTTTCCTAGTTTATTTGTTTTACTTCTCATTAATGCGCTAGCTTCCAAACTAAGCATTTAACCTACCTTAAGTCATATAGATATTATTTTATTTAGAAATTCTGTAGATATCTCAACAGAGATATTTTCTAATTAAAACAAAGATTAGAAGGAAATTTATTTTACAAAAATGTTACTATGAAAATTCTGAACACTTTCCTATGATATTTTTCTCTTGCATATACATATATATGTATGTATATGTATATATATATATATATATATATCATACCTTAATGCTAAAGATACCCTCTCTTCCTGTCATTTAGCTTTTTTGATTGGTATTCATAATGGTAAATTATACATTATTTTGTTAAAGTCTATCAAACTTGTTGCATTGAACACTGGAGATTATTATGCATGATAGTAACAAACGACAATTGCTTGCAAAACCTTTGATAAACATCTTTTCCTCACAATAATAAGCAACCAAAATCTGTTGATCTAAAATAGCTTTTATTCCTAAATAGTCATAAAAGGTGGAAATAAATTTGATTAACTTTTCTTTTTCTTTTTGGGTCACACCAGGCAATGCTCGGAGTTACTCCTGGCTCTTCGCTCAGAAATTACTCCTGGCGGTTCTCGGAGGACCATATGGGATGCAGGGGATCGAACCTGGGTCGGCCGCTTAAAAAGTCAAATGCCCTACCCACTATGCTATCACTCTGGCCCCCTCGATTATCTTTTAAAAGGATAACTTCTCAGATCACTTTTACATCAAACATACCCAGTTACTTATCATTATTATATTTCTGTCACTAAATTTTTGTACTTCAAAAATGACAGAAGTGTTAAACATTTCTTATAAACCATCCAAGTAAAACAAATTATAAATGTTCATTAGTATACAGCAACTTCCCAAAGGCACTTTAAATATTTTTGTGTTAAAAGTGGGCCGGAGAGATAGCACAGCACTCAGCGTTTGCCATGCTCTCAGCCGACCCAGGTTCATTCCCAGCTTCCCATATGGTTCCCAGAGCACCGCAAGGAGTAATTCCTGAGTGCAGAGCCAGGAGTAACCACTGAGCATGGCTGGGTGTCACACAAAAACAAAAAAAAGCAAACAAAAAAGTTGAATTTTATTTTGATGTATTGAAAGAAGAGTGGAATTTGAGAGCATGTTATGTAGTTTATCATGCTAAATTACCATTTAATATTTAATGTAGTCCATAAAATATAAATTCAAATTCATTTTAAACTATTCTTCAAATAGATAGGTAATATTGTACATTGTACAGATAAATTTATGCTTTACTTTCACTGTATCACTGTCTTCCCATATATCATCAATTTGCTCAAGCAGGCACCAGTAACTTTTCAATATGTCCTGTCACATGCGAGATAGCCCAAGGGCATGCATCATCCTGCTCCAGGAACATAAAGAGCCTCAAACCATTCCATCAGGTCATGGGAATGAGGTCTATAATTGTTACTGGTGTTTGGCATGCCAAATACAACATGGGTAGCTTGCCAGGCTCTACCGTGCTGGTGGGATACTCTAGTAGTCACCTTAAAACTCGAGCAATTATTGATGAACTGCGTGGCGCAAAGCAGCCACGTGAGCTAGGCTGTGATTCACTCTTCTGCTGGGTGGAACTCTGAGGAGAGGGGAGTCCGGTTGTGGAAAATGGCAGCCCTCTGGTGTGTGTGTGGGGGTTTCCCCTCTGGCTTCTTGAGAGGCTCTGCTGGGGTGGCGGGCCAGGGCTAGAACCTGCTATCCCTTCCAGACGCTTCATAATCAGCTGGGCACAGGGAGAGCAAGTAGAAGCTCTGCCCCGTGTGTGTGTGAGTCTCTGGATTGGCATACCCTGGCTGGCCTTGAAAAGACACCTTATCCACACACCATATGCACACACCATATTCACACACAATATGCACACACCTTATCCACATAATACACACACACCTTATCCACATACAATATATGCACACCTTATCCACACATAATATGCACACACCTTATCCACACACAATAAGTACATACTTATCCAAACAAAATATGCACATACCTTATCTACACACAGTATGTGCACACCTTATCCACACACAATATGCACACACCTTCCCAGACTGGTAGCTGGCTTATGGCCTGCTCAGCCCATCAAAGGCAGAAATCATGGTATTGACTTAAAGCAAAGAATCATTGGTGAAATGACTGCAGGGAGGTTCACCTGATGGAATTAGAGGTGATCATGGCCATAAGGCATATAACCACAAAGAACTGGATCAGGCAAACACACATAAATTTGGTCAAAGAAACTATAGCTCCAAAAGAAATACATGCTGGCTCAGTATATCATTTGCCACTTTGTGAAACTTTGAATAGAAAATCTAGCTAATTCTTGACTGGATTACTTCTAAAGTATGAGATGATAAATATTTGTTTGCATTTCAGCTGAAAAGTTTAGTGATAATGTGTGTGTCAATAGAAAATGAGGCACAACTATTTATATTGTCATGATTGAAAAATACAAGGTACAACAAACCTTTATATAACATTAAAATTACATTTCCTTGCTTATACAACTTTTTGTTCCCATGAATAATGATTAATGTGATTTTTTATTGGATTTAGTTATCCATGTGCCTATGATTAATTATCATGACATGTTTTGTAGTTATGCAACCCTTCATCTCAGCATATGTATATACTTGAATCTTGAGGATACTTCTATAGTTCTGTCTTCATGCTCCAGAGGCAAGAGATATCCTTCTAAATGGATCCAGTGAACAGATGTCATTCTCTCCTCACAATTTCTCATCAGCAGATTAGTACATGAGTGTTTATTTTCTTCTATAATGGTATCTGCGTGAGAGAGAGCAAGAGAGAGATAGTGGGTGTTCTTCATGGCTTTGCTTATGTTTTGGTGCTGGGAGAAAACAGACAATTTCTAATGGTCTTCCATTTTTTTCAAGAAAATACACAAAGGGAATGTATTTTATTATAACCTCAACAGTTTCAACTGTATCCAACACCCAGTTGGAATTACTCTAATTTGTTTTCTTTAGAAAAATACCTCATCTTTCAAAAACACAAGCATTCACAAACAGAAGGTAACTATGGAGTGCAATCTTTGACTCACTTGTAGTATTTAGCTCTTGCAAAATGTTCTATGACTGCTAATTCCGAACTTAAAAAGGAAATGATTTCAGATAAGTTGTTCCTGACATAATTTATAGGAGAGTCTTATAATTTATCTGACATAGTTACTATTACAGTCAAGATTTGCCAATATTTATTCCTGCATTCATATGCTGTTCCTGTCATATTTCTTCTAAGTATTTTAAAAGTGAAAGCTTATATCCTTTAGTATTTTTTCCAAATACTGTTTTTTCAAAAGAACATAGGAGCAAGGTTACATTCATATGATATGATCTATCATTTTAACCATTTTTAAATACAATTTTGAATTGTATTTAAAAATTCAAATTTGTCCTGCCAACTACTAGGTACTAGAAGACAAACTATTTCAAAATTAATGCTCCTTATACATAATATTATATGTGTAACACATATATGAGTAAATGTGTGTATATATCATTACATATATTTTATTAAAGAGCATGTGGTATGTATAGTATTTTCTATATATAATTCAATGTCAGTATTATTATTCATCATGAAATTAGTGGAAATAAATCGCACAGTGCTTCATTTTATTGCATCAATGTAATGGCATGAGAACATCTTTGCTTCACTTCTTTATTTTAATGGAGCTCTGGTTGTTCATAGTTTGAGGTTTCAAACCTATCTTCCAATTCACAATAACTCACTAGTTGATGATGCCAGTTACCTTTTATTATACTATTCAGAATAAAATATTGCTGCAAGAACTGCTCTATTAATACAGAACACATTATCTAAAGCTGCGGTAATTTGGGCTCAGGAGTTCTTTGTCATCTTTACAGTCTAGCGTTGCATTCACTGAAATAACACATTAAATTTGTATGTTCTTAAGCAGCTGCCTTAATTGAAACCCATGACAATGATAGCACAATAACTGGCTTGAATAATAAACTATAGACAATCACTATAAAGCAAGAGTTGTCAATGACATTCTTATATGGAATCAAAAAGGCATCACAGGAATCTATAATTAAATGTTGGGGTAGAAATAGAACTGAATTTTTTAATATTAAACTTCAGACGGAGAGTGTGACAGTTTGATTTTTATAATTCTAAATTAACAACAATGTGCTACAATAATGAATTTAAAAAGTTTCCTTTTTATTTGCCACATTAATTTTGATTGAAAAATAAGGGTTCGGGCACATATAAACAGAAGACTAGGTGGACATTGTACACGAATAATATAAAGCACAACATTGGTTTGATCATCTAATAATGAATTTCGAGAACTGAAATAAGCAAAAAGCAATGATTCAAGAACCCTAAAACGTAGACCTATAGTAAAAAGCAGAATATACTCTTGCGAAAGATTTCTAATTTTAAATTTTTGGTGGAGTTCTTCCATGCAGTCCTCAGAGAACTCAAAGACTAATGCAGTGTTATTGAGAAAACCAGTATTGCGATTTCAATACTAAGGACGGAGCATATTCTATAGCAAAACCAATAATACTGGAGGATACCAGAGCCATATCCAGTGGTGCTCAGGGTTACATGCAATACTGGGGTCAAATTTGAATCTTTGCGCATGTAAGACATGCACCCCCTTTTCTTTTAGGTATTTAACCAAACAAACTCTTCTGCAAATTCTCTTTTGAATGTGAACCTGAATGAAAAATAAATAAATACTGTCATCATTAAAAATAATTGGTACTATCATGAACCCAGAATTCTACATCAAATTCAAATTGGGTTCTACTTCCAGCAGCATCTGAATTAGCTGAAATATTGACATACTTTGAATTTTCTCACAATACTGACATTTTAGGGTGAGTTTTCACAATGCCAGAATTTTCATTTATGCTAATGTGTTTTAAATGTATTCAGATTAATGATGATCACCCACTGATGAAAGAAGAAATTCAATATTAAGACCATAAATTGTTTAGTCATAGATTATTTTAATAAAATTTAAATTTAGAAATTAATGAAAACAAATTTAATAGTGTTTAATAAATTTAATCTTATTTCATTTGTTTCCTTGAATTTTAAGTCTCATTTTAAAGTGATATCCCTTGTAATATCTATAGTTTGCCGAGAACAGAATCAACTCTATACATTGATAGATAATAGAATAACAGATTAGAAATACACTCACACATCTAGTTATATCTACATATCTGTATCTATATCTATTTATCTATCTATCCACATATATGATTTGGGTCATGCAGTTATGTTGGTAAAGAGTCTCACCATCTGTGGTTTGTAAGAGGAAAATAAATATAGAGACTGTGGCATAAGTCTTGACTGAGTTTGAAAACTCTGAAAGTTCTGAATTTTGAGTATGGCTCATAGAGAGCCCATGAAGACGAGTGCCTCAAACCAACTAAACACCAAATTTGCCTTTCCTCTACATTCTCATATAGTCAAGCCAAACATACTGGTCTTGCTTGCATAGCTGAGCAAAATCATCTTTCCTCAGTCCCAGCCTTAAATACCAATATCTTATAGAAATACTTTGAAAGACATGCTTACAAAAATATTTTACAAGCACTGCAGAAATCCTTAACATATAAAGTTAATCAAATTTACAAAATATCATGGTCCTATGGGAAAATAGTCGTACATTTGATACTGTGTTTTTAAAAGAAATACTTCAGTGAGCTTGTTTTGTACTTTTTCAGCCAACAAGATTTTTCTTTAAAAAATAAAAGACAAAGACAGACATCAGGTGTAAGGCAGGGTTTCTGCCTGCCAGCCGTGGGGCATCCTGGACGGGGACCAGGATTTTGACCCTCACCTGACACCCTACAAACTCTCAGAGGCCGGAAACCTCGAGCAACACAACTACAGTAATCCTCAAGGTAGGACTGCACAACCGGACACAGCCCCACCCAAGAGAGAAGCTAAGTTCAAGCCCAGGTATGCAAAACCTGGTGACCACGCCAACTAGGCTTTTCAGGAACTGAAGTTGGGGCTGCCTCCCCCCACTTCAGCCATCTCGACAAAGGTCTGAACAGAACTGCTGCTGAGACTCGGCCAGACACCAGGTACTCAGACACAGGGGGAGTTTCTGCCTGCACACCAGTGCTAAGCTGATGGGACATCCTGGAAGGGTGGCAGGATTTGGTCTTCACCTGCTCCCCTACAGACTCTCAGAGGCCGGAAAACCTCACTCAACACAACCACAGTTATCCTCAAGGTCTGGACTGCAAAGCTGGACACAGCCTGGTCCCAGGGCATGCAGGCACTTTGCAACCATGCCATATCTCAAAACCTGGTGTAGCGCAAACATGTGGGAGACAGAGGTTAGGTAAGACAGAGAAGGGAACACTGTGCTAATAATATAGTGTGGTGTTATCAAAACTGATAATACCAGCCGAGAACTTAGTATTGAATATAGGCAAAAAGATACACATGATAACCTCTAAATGTATATATTGCAACCCATAATATGTAAGAAAAGGAAGAGAGAGAGTGAGAAAGAAAAAGAGAGAAAAGAGATATAGAACCTGCCATAGAGGCAGGCTAGGGAGGGGAGAGGGAAGTGGGGAGGTTGGTGGTGGGAAATGGGCACTGGTGGAGGGATGAGTGCTGGAACACTGTATGGCAGAAACTCAAACATGAACATCTTTGTAATTGTATATCTCACGGCGGTATAGTAATATGTTAATTTAAAAAAAGAAAGCAAAAGAATATATGCTGTAAGAAGATAATGTAAAATGGAACACCGAGGATAATTGTGAAAATATTAATCAGTATTAGAATTTCATAAAAATTAAAGCAGTTGAATTTGATTAAAGTATTGGTATGATAAGTTAAAAAGAGTGAATTATTCATAAAAAGTAAAGCATGGAACACTGGTATCAAGTAATATTCCAGCAAAACACAATTTTGTTTAGGGAAAATGAAAATACATAATTTCTTTCATTTTAGTATTAAATGCTACTTTAAGAAAACAAACTTATGTTTTAAACAAATATTTGAACATATAAATTGCTTGAATCATATTATTAAAAAAAAATCTGTCTTAAGAAAATTTCCCTCTCTTGTTTTGTTTGGTGATGAGGGACTGTTGGGTGAAAGGCTCAGCTAGCTTTGGGAGCTTTGCTGTTTTATCCACTCACAGCTTAATCTATTTGCATGTTCTTAAACCAGGGTTCATACTAAGGAGAACTCCCTTCTAAGTCAACACTGATGGAGGGTGTGGCAGTTACAGAAGTCACCTTAACTCTGTATGAGTAACTTCTGGCTTATTATTATACATCTCCAAAGACTTATATGTTATATAGATTGGGCACAGCCTCTCTTTATACCCACTGGACCCAGCATGGGGCATTTAGAATTTACCAGGAGACCACTACCCTGGCAACATTGAGACTATTGTTTAAGATTATAAGAAGGATCATGCTACTTTTCCCTCAAGCAGTGAATGTGACCCTTTCAGTATATGGAGAACAAGATACTCAGGATCATCCTGGTGCAGATAATAAATAAGAAGGACCTTGTGGATACCATCTAAATTACATGCAACCCATGAAATTAAGATGTATTACTTTATGCCAGCTCCCCACCTAGTGTTTTACATAAGAGATAATCTTGGAAGAAAGGATTAGTCCTTTGCTTAAACCTAAAATAGGGTGTGGCACCACCCTTCTACACTCTTCTACTATCTAGAAGCTGTTTAGGGTTCTTTGTTGACAGGACCCTCCCTGTCAACAGTTAGAATTACTTTGGTGTATAAAAGGGGAATGACTTGAGGCACTCACCCCTTTTTAGGTACATTTCCTTTCTGGTAGGATCCTCTTTAGAGGGAGACTTGGGCTCTCGTGTATGGTCTAAGTTCTGACCAGTGTTAGAGTTCTTTCATTATATTGCATTGCGGTGGTAGAACTTTTGTACTATTCAAAGCCTTTATGGAACTGAGCTGGACTTGTGAGCTTTCATCCATTCCCCTGGTGGCCTCGGAGGTAGAAGATAACATCTGGTCTGATACTGTTGGGGACCCCAGTGGCTCCCCTGACAGTCATCTAAAATCAAAATTTATAAATGATGTTCTAGAATTTTGCTTTTGGGGTCATACCTGGCAATGCTCAGGGGTTTCTCCTGGCTCTGCACTCAGAAATTACTCCTGGTGGTGCTCAGGGGACCATATGGGATGCCAGGGATCGAACCCAGGCTGGAAGGGGCCAGCGGTGTGAAAGGCAAACGGCCTACCCGCTGGACTATTGCTCCGCCACCTCTCAGCACATGGGGCAGAGCTGTTCCTTGCTCTCCCTGTGCACAGCCGTTCATGAGGCAGTCGGGAGGCATGGCGGGTTCTAGCCCTGGACCACCATCTCCGCAGAGCCTCACAACAAACCAGACCACCCCCTCTCACTCCATGAGCGCCCCCCATTTTCCACATTTGGACTTCCCTCTCATCAGAACTCCACCCAGCAGACCAGCCCATCACAGCCCGGTTCATGAATAAATGCTTTATTTGGAGGTGTTTAAAAGAGTTTGCCTCCAGCTCGGCAAGCCTGGCAAGCTTCCTCGTATTGTATTTGATATACCAAATTCCAGTAACAATTATATTAGGTCATTTCCACAACCTAATATAATGGTTTGAGGCCTCTTTATGTTCCTGTAGCAAGCCAATGCCCCTGGCTCTACTGGCATGAGACAGGACATATGGAGATATTACTGGTGCCCGCTCTAGCAAATAGATGATCAACGAGAAGATCGTGATCATTCTAGAATTATTAGTTGAACATCCTTTAATAGTAAATGATTCTGTGATTTGGGTAATAATTTATGCATCCTACGTGTGAGTCCTCATAATATTTGTAGTCTAGTTTCTTTCACAAAGAATTTCACTAAAAGTTTGGTGATTATTCTTAGATAATGCTGAAGCAATGATTTGAGACTCTTCATGTTCCTGGAGTGAGCAGATGCCCTTGGGCTCCACTTACTTGAGATATGGAGATGTTACTTGTGCTGCTTGAACAAATCAATGAACAATTAAAGACAAGTGATATTCTTAGATAATTCTGATTTTACGATAAGGTGCTTCTCAGGAAGTTCCAAATTTTTTATACACTTTATACAGTTCTGACAGACATGGGGCAGAGCTGCTACTGGCTCTCACTGTCCCATGACAGACATGGGGCAGAGCTGCTACTGGCTCTCACTGTGCCCAGCTGATCATGAGGTGCCCGGGAGGGATGGCAGGCAGGTTCTAGCCCTGGCCCACCACCCCAGCAGAGCCTCACAACAAGCCAGACGAACCCCCACTCCATGAGGACCTCCATTTTCCACATCCGGACTTCCCCCTCATCAGAACTCCACCCAGCAGACCAGCCTATCACAGCCCGGCTCATCGAGATCCACCCTGCTGCAGTCTTTTTTAATCCAGCCCAGGTATGCTGATCCAGAGACAGACATGGGGCAGAGCTGCTACTGGCTCCTACTGTGTCCAGCCACTCGTGAGGTGTCCGGGAGGGATGGCAGGTTCTAGCCCTGGCCCGCCACCCCAGCAGAGCCTCTCAACAAGTCAGATGACCCCCACTCCATGAGGACCTCCATTTTCCACATCCGGACTTCCCCATCATCAGATCTCGACCCAGCAGACCAGCCTATCACAGCCTGTCTCTCGCGGCAACAAGCGGCCATGCGGTTCATCAATAAATGCTGGATTTTGAGATGACTACAAGAGTATGCTACCCACACAGCAGAGCCTGGCAAGCTACCAGTGTCGTATTTGATATGCCAGATACCAGTAACAATTATATACCTCATTCCCATGACCTGATGGAATGGTTTGAGGCTCTTTATGTTCCTGGAGCAAGCAGGTGCCGTTGGACTCTACTTGCATGAGGCAGGTCATATGGAGATATTACTGGTGCCCACTTGAGCAAATCAACGATGAATGGGAAGACAGTGATACAGTGATATACAGTTCTAAATAGGTTCTAACTGATACCAGTAAGCCTAGCAAGAAGCCAGAGCAACCCCACACATCATGCGGTCAGTCATTCTCAATATCCATACTCTACTTCTTCAGAGCTCCATCCAAGAGAAAACCTCATCTTTCCCCTTTAAATTCCATCAGTCACTTGATCACTTGAATCCCATTATTCATCGATTTGCTCGAGCGGGCACCAGTAACATTTCCATTGGACCCTATCACGTGCCAATGTAGCCCAATGGCATCTGGTTGATTCAGGAATATGAAGAGCCTCAAACCGTTCCTTCAGGGTCTTAACAAGGAAGTCTGACCATCTTGTAGGTGGGCGGCCACGTGATCTTTGACATCCCGTGGGATCCAGTCGGTAACGGCTCTAGTCCAGCGGTTGTCTCCAAATCGCATTACATGTCCAGCCCATCTGATTTTCGATGCCTTGGCAAACGAGACAGCGTCCCTGACTCTGGAATAGCGACGGAGGTCAGAACTCCGGATTCCTTCTCTCACTTGAGTGAGACGTGATATTCCAAGAAATTCCATCAGTAAATGCTTGAAATGAGAGCCTTCTACTGAGAATATTCCACCTACATGGCAGAGTCTGGCAAACTACCCGTGCTTTATTTATTTGTTATGCTAAAAACTAGTAACAATTATGGACCTTAATTCCATGACCTGAAGAATGGTTAAGGTTCTTCCTGTCCCTGGAGCAAGCTGATGCCCTCCACTTGCTTTTGACAGGACGTATGGAGATGTTACTGGTGCACACTCAAGCAAATCGATGAACAATGGGAAGACAGTGATACAGTGATTGGTGATTCACTATCACTATCACTATCTTCCTGTTCATCATCAATTTGCTCGGGGGGGGCTCCAGTAACATCTCCATATGTCCTGTCTCATGCTAGTAGAGCCCAAGGGCAGTTGCTCACTCCAGGAACATAAAGCGCCTCAAACCATTATATTAGGTCATGGGAATGACCTAACATAATTTTTACTGGTATTTGGCATATCAAATACGACACGGTCGCAGCCAGGCTTGCCATGCGGGTGGCATACTTTTGTAGTCACCTCTAAATACAGCATTTATTGATGAACTGCATGACCGCACGAGCCGGGTTGTGATAGGCTCATCTGCTGGATGGAGTTCTGATGAGAGAGAGGTCCGGATGTGGAAAATGGCAGTCCTCATGGAGTGGAGGGGAGTTGTCTGGCTTGTTGCGAGGCTCTGCTGTGGTGTAGGGCCTGGGCTAGAACCCACCATCCCTCCCAGGTGCCTTGTGAGTGGCTGGGCACAGGGGAGAGCTGGTAGCAGCTCTGTCCCATGTCTGTGAGTCTCTGGATCAGCATGCCTGGGCGGATTAAAAAAAAAACTGCTGCAGGGGTGGGTGTTGATGATCCGGACGGTGATAGATTCATTTGCTGGATGGAGTCTGCTGGATGGATTGGTGATTAGAGTACCCTAATGCCCTAGTAGGCTAGTGATACTGTATGTAGAGTGCCGTTATAGATAACCTTTTGAATTAACCATTTAGCATTTTTTTAAAAAAAATGTATTCGTGTAGAAAATTTATAGGGGGACCAGAAAGAGAGCATAGTGAATAACGTACTTGCCGGGCACAAGGCTAACCTTATGTTCCCCAGAGACCTTCTGGGAGTGATCCCTGAGTATAGGCAGAGTTATCAGCAAATGCTGTGCACAGCTGTATAAGGCTCAAAAACAAAGACAAAAAAGAATACATAAATAAAGTGAAGCCTGTTTAAAATCATAAAGCAAGAACAAATAAATGAGTGCAAAATTATCAACATATAGTAGTAAAAATAAGAACATATCTTTGGCATGAAAATTACTTTTTGATTATTATTTTCAAAATATTTAAATACACACAGAAAGAAAATGATAGACTAACTTATGCAAATAAAAATAAGATGTTAATATTATGTTAAGAAGCAGGTAGAGAAAGTAGATGATCACTGCGGGACACCCTCCGGAAATGCTCTGTCAGGTTAATTTTACTGCCTGTGAAGGGATATATCTGACCTGCTTTCCCAAGAAAAATTAAAGTAAGTCTCGATTGAAGCTGTCAAGTTAATTAATGTGCATTCCTTATATTGTTCCTTAACTCTTTTTTTTAGTTTTATGTACTTTTCCTAACAATTTGATTGATATTACAGCTTTTATCTTTATTTAATAAACTGGTGTTTAATAAATATCTGTTTTTTGTCTTTCTTTAATAAACTTTGCCTAAAACTGTTCCTCTAACGATTGATTAATTAAACTACCTGTGTGTACCATTTTGGCATGTGTGGTTTAAGTATTAACAGGAATGTAGAAGAAAAGAGACCTTCATACTCTTTGGTGGGAATGTAAACTGTTTATTCTATGCAAAATAATATGGAAATGTCTCAAAAAATTAAAAGTAGACTCACCACCACTTGTATCACTTGTCTTCCCATTGTTCATCGATTTGCTCAAGCAGGCACA